>JANHFO010006361.1:89908-103337 GCA_032468095.1 Pareas carinatus | reverse complement strand
TTCAATTCAATTATCAATTGGTAATATTTGAATAATATTGGAGTACTGAATAGACATTTCAGGGGGTTTGGCAGGACGAACTGTTTTGGGAGGGTTTTTTTAAGGTGGGTCCTTGTTAACATGATTTCAGCCAAGTTATTTTGTGAGGTGGGGGATGAAGGCACTATTCAAAGACATTGAAAATGATATTTTGGAGGATCCTGAGTTTCCTTGGTAGCTATTCAGTTTTGCACAGGGACAAAACTCTCAATATTTGACAAACCTCCACCAAAAATGCTGAGCGTATTCCAGGACACATACTCATTTCACACAGGGAAACTGCCAGATCCAGAAAATCTGACAGGTGTCATGGATACACTAGATTGATGCTCTCTTGTGTATCCAGCGTCTTTGCAATGGACAACTGCTTCTAAGTCTCAGATACAGGAATTTCTTAGCAGATAGTAAAACTTTTAAACAGTGTTCTTGATCTTTTTTAATCTATAAGAGATGAAAGACAGAAATATGGTTTACTTTTTGAGAATCTCATAATGACCAATATAGCTCTGTATCTCAAAAGTAAACCTGACATAATTTAATTCAGTTATACCTCTATATATGTGCTTGTCTTTATGTGAAATTTAAATTTCCCTTAACATAAAGTCTTAATATTCTGGCTCTAAAGGATCACTTAAATCAAAATAAATATTCCAAAGCTTGGATAGAACTTACATTAACTTTGAATCTTATTTTAAGATATATGCTTACTATACTGGTAATATTTATATATTATTTGGATTTTAACAATCATCTGCAGTTGGTAAAATGGTATATGCTCATGCAGTACATGAATCCAATTAATGAAACATTGAAATTTCTAATCTCGTTTATGGCACTTATAAATTCTGCTTATTAACTTCTGGTTTTAACTTTCTGAAATTTCTCAGCTGTTCCCTTTTTTTTCAAATTCTTAATAAAATCTCATTTTAAAAAATGAAAACCCCTGCAGTAAAATTATTTGGGATTTTAAGTACAGTATTAGAAATCTTACCACTGTTCCTTTGTTTCAAGTACTTAGAAGAAAGAAATTTCTAACTGACATCAGTCTTTGGTAAACATTTAATTTGGAGGCATTCAGTGAAAGATACATTTATGTGGCTTTTGTTTTTGAAGTAAATGGGAATATAAATAGCTCTGTTTTGTTGAAGACACTTTGCAGGGATTTCTTAAGTTTTGAGAAGTGTGAATGAGTAAGTGGGCTGAACCCCCCCCTGCAGATAAACAAATTCTCTTTTGGAAAACAGAGGTATAAGGATAATCTGCCTCAAATGTTTTTTAGCATTTTCTAGCAATAGCCAGAAGCGAATCCTTGTGGATTCCAGCTACTTCTGTCTGGAGATATTGGTTTCATGTTATTGCACAGTATGTTCTGATGAAAGTATTCTTGGAAAAATCTACTCTTTTGGGGTACAAACAAAACAGTAATTCCAGTTCAGTTCTCTGATTCTTGAAATATCCTCTTCTAGAGAGAATAGAGAGGGTTTCATAAAAGGCTTTTAATTTTTCTGGGAAGAGATAGATATGTTAATTTGAAGGGACAGAGAAATGCTGAATGAAGAGACTGATTAAGGACCACGAGGTGTATCCTTTAGAGCAGGAAAAAATAATGTAAGCCTGATTTCCTCAGGAGGCAGATTAAGGACAGAAGGCAATAAGTCACCCCTGTGCTAATTCTTCTCTCCCTTCTCCACCAGGCCTGCTGTGATTTACCCTCCTTGGGGATGAACAGAGTGGCGCCTGGTCGCTGACAACTCCAGCATTCACTGCAGGATGGCCCAGCTCATCCACGCCCTTTGGAGCCTTTGCATCACCACTGTCCTTGTCACCTCAGCCACACAAGGTAAGGGGAACAGAGGATTGGCATCCCTCAGGAGGGAGGGCAGCTTCCAAAACAGGGCAGGCCTTGCAGTGAATTTTTATGAGCCTGCATCACTGGACACTAGAAAAAGCTATGGAAAACAGACACTTTCATTTGTTGACAAAATGGAAAACGTGAATTCTGCTGCAATTTCTGAAATAAAACCTTTTATTTTCCTTTCACATTAAACAGTAAAAAGAATTTTAGAATAGTGTTTAGCAACTTCCCTTGACAATGTCAAAATATTTTCTAATTAAGTATTAAAACAGGGACTGCTTTATTTAAAAATGTGCGATGTTTACAGTTGAAATCTCTGTCTCTTTGTCTCCTGTATATAGGTGCCTGATCAAATGGTATTTAATATCACATCTTCCTAACTAGTAAGAAGAGGCTACTTGCCTCTAGTAATGTAAAGGGGATCCTGGTGCTAAAATTGTGCCCTTTGAGCAGTTGCTAAATTCCAGTTCTAATGCCCTGGGATGGGAAAACATGAGCAGCAAAAAAAATGAGCATGCTAATGTTATAAGCCTTGTAAGCAAATAACCTGAAGCGGCTTTTGGGAGACCCAGTTCTAGAAATAGATGGTTAGATATGTTCATTGTGGGGTGACACCTTTTTCTGAAAAATTAGAAGACCATTTTGGTGCTCCTATGGAATTTACGCACCTGGGTGTTTTTTTAATGCTTCTAGCAACTACTGTGACTGCTATCAGTTTTTTTTTCTGATAGGCATCCCTTACTTGAAACAAGTACAGGAAAAGTGATCATTAAGAAGGACACCTTGTCTAGCAATGGGTTTCCAATCAAAGCCTTTTTAGACAATTGAAAAGAACTGTCTGGTAAGAGCACCAGGACAAAAAAGAGGCCAGCTTTGTTATAAAATCTTGGACAGGGACAGGGCAGATAGTGAGAAAAATGACTAATCCTTTTCCTCGGTGGATTCCTATCTTCTGTTTTTATGCTTGTTGAGCCTTCCTGCCATGTTTCTTCTCATCTTGGCAAATGAAAACTCAAAAAATGCTTCTAGTTCATCCTTGCATACATATTTTCCCCACGTTATGCTTAGAGCAACTTTCTCATATTTGGCACCCTCCAGATGTGGCATTCTAGTAGGATGGCTGAAGTTGTAGTCCAGTACATCTAAAGATCCTAGTTGGGATAAAGTTGAAAAAAGAGGCTAATATGCAGTTTATTAATATATTTCAAGTGTTGGCTAGGTATTGCTTTCCAAAATACCCTCATATGTTGCTCATACATGTGGTATAATATCAATGTACAGCTGATATTAAGAACATGAATCCTGGTTATCAAAATAACAGAATAACAGAATTGGAAGGGATCTTCGAGATCTTCAAGTCCATCTCCCTGTTCAGGCAGGAAACCCTGTGCCATTTCAGACAAATGGTTGTCCAATCTGTTCTTTAAAATATCAAACGTTGGAGCACCCACAACTCTGGAGGCAAGTCGTTCCACTGATTAATTGTTCTAACTGTCAGGAAATTTCTCTTTAGATCTAGGTTGGTTCTCTCCTTGATTAGTTTTCATCCATTGCTTCTTGTCTTCTTCAGCTTTGGTCTGTTCCCATAGATTTCACATCTTTCACATTCCCATAAATGTCACAAAAGATCTCTGAACAGGGACTGGAATGCAGAAAAAATGCATTAAAAGTTCAGTTTGGTTTAAAGAAAAGGGGGAAGTTTGAGGAAGATATAACAGGTGCTCCTTAGAATAAGGTATGATTTCTTATCATAATTTGTATTTAGTCCTGCTTACAATAGTTGAGGAGGAGGCTGTTCTTCAGTGATTATATGGCATTTCCACATTCAATTTTATGTAATGTTAAGTATTTCCTGCTTTCGGAAACAGTCATCTCACATCCCTCAAGTACTATTTAAACTCTTAGCTTCCTGGAGGGGAAGGAGTCACAGAAGTTTTATTGTTTTTATAAAAAATGGAGCCACACACCACCATCTGCCTCATATTTTTATCTTTTAGACTGGGTGACTTTCACGGGTGAAAATAGAGTTGATTAGAAGTCCTAGGACTCCTGCCAAGAGGAAGAATGGGCAACCTCGGTCTGAGAGTACAGGGTGACTCTATTTATTTAGATGAACATACCCTTGAAGATCTACTACATTTCAGAAGGCCAAGCGGAAAGAGAACAGATTTGTTTCCTAAAGTAAAATGCTCAGAATTCATAGAATGTTGCCTACCATCTTTGTCCTAATGGGAGATACCTTCTGCTCACTTTCTTTTGCTTTGGGTTTTCAGATTTTGAGTGAAAGGAAGATGGGTAATTGAGTACTGCCTATTGGAACCACTAAAAGACCCAAATATCTTGACTCATTTGAGCATTTGTCTACTTTGATAACTTCTCTTGACTAAATATTCTTAACCACCGGTGCTTCTTACACACACATGTGTACTGGCCCATCACATATCTTTCAAGTGCTACATGTTTCAACACTCCCTAAAGGTTTTTTTTACAAAAATCCTGCAAAATAATATTTACTGAATCCCATGATGAGCTATATGAACTATGCAAAATAGTATAATTTTCACTTTAGATGGTCTGCTGTGATTCTTCACCACTTCCTTTTGTACTGTGAACATAGCCATGAAATTAAGGTGATGGAAATGTTGCTGCCTTAACCATATGGTTTCTGTCCTAAATCTTATTCCATATGACCCTCTTGGGTTTTCACTCAGCCAGTTTTTATTGGTGGTGTCGGTTTGTATGCCTAAATTAAGACTTTGAGGTAGTCTCAGTTTCCCATTTGCACCTGTGTGCTTTTAACTTGACAATTTGGATTCTGGAAAAAATATAGAGAAAACTGCTTTAAAAAAGGCTTGCCCGTTATAATATTGAGTTCATGCAATTTGTTAAAGCCCTTCTGTTGTCTACTCTAGTTGTTTGTTTTAGTATCATAGTCAGATGTTTTGATTGTGAATTTATAATTGTCACCTGCCCTGAGCCTTTCAAATATTTAAAACTTTTATGAAATAAAGAAAAGTGAAGAAATATTCATCTGAGTCATTATATGCAAGTCTTTTTTAAGATTTGAATGTCAAAGGCAGATTGTTATGGAAATATTCAAACTCTGCGTTTTCTTAGTTTTCTGTATGAAAGATTTTAAATGAGAGATAAACTTGGAGAAAGAGAACATTAACTTAGTTTAAAACAGGAAATCAAAACTTAATCAGTTTTAAACCATGTGCTCTAAGGCCTGTGTTTTAAATCTGGATCCTTGCTTAAGATATAAAGCTATAGCCAGATTAAAATGAAATTTCACTGTTTTGTATTCCTCTTGCCATCGGAAACTAATTTCTTTGGCTTTGACTTAACAAGGGATATGAAACTATCCAATTGTAACATGGTAACTTGGTGTGATATCTGAACATGTTTACTTTAATTAGTTTGATGGTAAAACCTTAATTTTGAAAGAAATCTTGACTATTTCTTTCATAATAGGTAGAGCCACAGCTTTCTTTTTGTTTGAGTGACAAAATTGGGTGTCTTAAGAATCTATATGTCTTAAGTCTCCTAGACAATAAAGCAAAGCTGAAGACAATTGAAAGCAATAGGAGAAAAAAGCAAAAAGTTGCAAACCAAATTAAAATCACTTCATATGTATAAAGGAACCAAGAAGAAATTGTGATCAAAGTTACACTGAAAAGGGTAGTTTTTGTAGCCTTGCAAAATTCAATGGCTGGGGTCAAGCATACCATTGGGGGAAGCATGCTTCTAGCTGTGGAGAATTTTGAAGGTAATAACCATCATGTTGAAATGGGCATGGAGGTAGTGTGTAACTATGCTGTACACAAATATGTAACCACAAACAACCTGTGTACTGTTGCAAGAAAGCAGAAGGTACTAATGAGATTTCTGCCTTCTCCAGTTTGTTGTGACGAATGAGCATTCTACTTTTATAAAGAAAGCCCTAACAGAGGTGGTTTCATCATAAATCTTTCAAGCTTTCCCAAATCAGGGCCTTTGTGTTCACTTCAAGGTAGTTCTGTAGCGATGGTTGTTTTTGGTACTTCATTTCTTACACTCCTTTGACAACAGCCTGACACTTGAGAGATGCTTAAAGCCAATAGCAACCTGGCCTTTGTGTGTTTGTGGATGTGTGTGGGTGAGGTGTATGTGTATGTGTCTCTAAACAAAACCAGATGTGCAGTAATGCTTGGCTGATAATCTGCATGACTGAGCTTGAGACCTAGAATAAAAAAGACTAATGGCCATCTGTGTTCCACATAAAACAATAGTGGACAGAAACATAATTGGCACCTAGGAGGACAGTAGAGCACATGCAAATGAAAAAAAAATTAAATCCAGGTTATTTTTTTTATTAAGTAAATAATCTTGGAAACCTAATCCTGAATGCCCAGGATTTCTGTCATCCATCTGAAAGTCAGCAAGTCATAAACACACCAAGGGTACAGGGGTTCCTTGAGCATGAAGGTCTCTGCATTCTATGATGAATAGTTAATTCATTGCAATTAAATCTTCCTGACCATCTTTCAGTTCAGTTCTACCTTTCTGCCCAATTCTGATTCTTGGTATACCTTTTCTTATGTGTCCACAGTGAGAGTTAAGCATACATACGTATTCTGGAGTGAAAATAAACCTTTCTAACCCATCACCTCTCACAATATTAAACAATACAGCATCAATAATAGAGACCTTCAAATTACTAGGTTCTATAATATCCTATGATCTAAAATGGTAAGTTAACATCAAAAATGTCTTTTAAAAAAGCACAGCAAAGAATGTTCTTTCTAAGACAACTTAGAAAACTCAGACTGCCCAAGGAACTGCTGACACAGTTCTACAAAGGAATAATTGAGTCTGTAATCTTCACCTCCATAACTGTCTGGTTTGGCACTGCAACCAAACAAAATAAACACAGACTTCAACTGATAATTAGAACCGCAGAAAAAAAATTGCTACAAATCTCCCCTCCATTGAAGACCTGTACACTGAATGAGTCAGAAAGATTGCTGTGGAAATAATTACAGATCCCTCACACCCTAGATACAATCTGTTTCAACTTCTTCCCTCCGACGCCACTACAGGGCATTGCAAACCAAACAACTAGATAAGGATAGTTTCTTACCCCATGCCATCAATCTGCTAAACAACTAACTTCCACAACACTGTTAAATTATCTAGTAGGAATATATCACTATTACCCTTCTCATCTTTCCTATTACCTAGTCTCTTATTTGTGACAATTAACTTGTTGCTTACATCTTACAATATATAATAGTTGTTTCATTTAGTGTCCTAGCTTGACTTGTAGATTGATCATTAGTATTTCTATGACTATTCTAAACCTATCACAAAAATGTATCGTGTGGCAATGATGAAGGTGTTTTGTGAAATGATGGTGTTTTGTAACATGATGATTGTACTTTATAACATGATGACATCATTAATGTACTTTATGATTATGAATGTATTTTATGATTGAGATCGTGGTTTGTCGATTGCAGCTTATATATACATGACATGATGAATGTACTTTATGATTATGAATGTATCTTATGATGAGATCGTGGTTTGTCAATTGCAGCTTGTATGTAACTATAGAGCATGTACACTGGAGACAAATTCCTTGTGTGCTAAGACACACTTGACCAATAAATTCTAATTCTAATGTAGCTAAACCAACATTGTGGTAAATAGGGAAGAAGAGAGATCTAGAAATGTTGAGAAGGAGTAGGAGTAAAGAGGAAAGTTATAATAGTTGGAAAGCAATTACTAAAAATATGCACAACTTTGCCCACCACCCTTAGTATTGCCAGATTTGGAGATGAAAGTTAATTCTTTAGGACTCCAAATCTTGGAAGAATCAGCCTATGTGAAGAAGTAACTCCTAATCTGCCACTTAGAGACAGTTCATATTTGTTCATAATTGTCATTTTAGGTATCCTTCATTCTTGCTGTGGAGAAGTGAAACAAGAGTCCAGCTAGGCCGAAAGGAAAGGAAATTAGACCAAAGAAGCATGAGGGTTGGCATTGTCAATGCAGACCATTGTCATACACTGTTGGAGCCTTTAAAGCTTCTGACACAGATATTTGGGGTTTAGAGCTAGCAACAGTACCCAACTCTGTGATCATCTTTCTATTCAAAATCACAGCCATGTAGCAAAAAGCTATAGTAAGGCAGCTAATGGAATGAGGAGGTGGAAACAAAGGTTTCTCCACAATATGATGCCCGTGAAGTGTTTAGCAAAGGCTCTGATCACACCTACCAGGACCAATGGAGGGGGGAGTGAGTGTGAATTGCTAGAGAACAGATGTAAGTATATCATTCCTTTAAGCTAGCCTGTTATTCTCCGTTGCAGCAGAGGACATTGTTCTCTTGGCTGCACTGAAACTGCAAGCCGGCCTCTGTTTGGTAGACTCCGGGTGGGAAGGATGTTGTTCTTCACTTCAGGCTGTCAATTATTTGGGGGCAATTCTGATACCTACAATTAGGCATCTCTGCCTTGAAACCAAACCAGCACCATAGCCTTAGCAATTGCAAACACATTAAGATGCAGTTGGGAGGCCGTGGTCTTTATCAAAGAGAGCTTCTCCCTAGGCTACCATGTGAAAATCCATGGCTTTGACATCTCCCTTTCTACTGGAACTCAGCTCTTTCACCCCTTCTTCATTTACTGTCCTGCACTGGTATTGCTATTTTCAGTTGCCCTGGTGTTTTGTTTTTTTCCAGCTCAGACCTTTTCTTGTCTGCTGGGTTCTCCCCACATCTCAAACACCAGCGCCAGGCTGTACTAGTTAGTTACTCAGCTAATGGTTTAATTACAGACTGCCTCCACGGGGCTCTTCCATTAACCCAGCAAGGGGGAAGGAAAAATTACACAAAGAGCATCTATGACATGCTTGCTTTCTAGCCCCCTCTCTTATCTTCCCTTTGAAGTCCTGAGTGCCACTAATGTATTCTTCCCACTAGAAGCTTTGACAATTGCCCTTGCAGTCGAATGCAGGAACCTCTTGGCTGATTAGAACAACCAGCAAGGAATAAATAAGAACCCCAAAAGATGGGGCCATAACATGCCTCCAAGCACCAATGCTAAGCTCTTCCTGCCATTTTTACTTGGTGGTGCACTAGCACCTTCCTAAAGTCTCCTTGGGAGACAAGTGGAAAGAAAACGGACATGTTAACCAAGAGCCGTGGTGGTGCAGTGGTTAAAATGCAGTACTGCAGGCTAATTCTGCTAAGTGCCAGAGAACTATAGAGCAAAAAGGTGACCTCTTGATCACCTATGCACTAGGCAGTAAGCCATCTCCTTTCGGAGACAGTTTTCATTGTAACTGGAACATTGCATGACGTTAGTATGCAGTTACAGCAAATTTACAATGGAGAAATATTTTGTATAAAGGTAGTCATTGAAGGTAGCTAGATATTCCAAAGCACAAGAAGGATGAATCTAGAGGGCGGGGATTGGTAAAAGGGGTGGATCTTGAGTGTCAGAGTGAACTTTTGCCAGCAGCATTCCCAGGAATAGCTGGGCCCAGGACAGCCTCTGGCCCACGACTTCTTCCCCACGACTTTTGTTACATCATATAGAAAAAATTCTAAAATAAATACTTAACTGTGACAATTGTCTGATGACTAAGGACTAGTTCCAAAGTTCTGACTGTGGGAATAGACGCTTGGTGTCATTGTCTCTCTGTGGCTTATAGAGATGGTGACAGAATTCTACAAGTGTGGACTTCCTGCTCAATGTCCATTGTTATCCTTCCCCATCCTCCTTTAATAAAAATAAGTAGAAACGTCTAGCATGAATTTTTCTGGAAACTTTCCTAATAGCATGTTTGGCCTTCAAATGGTTTATCCTCTTGTTTACTTCCCACCTCCACCTCTTCAGTCTCACAAAACCTTGCAGGATTCAAAAGGATTGTAAAGAATTTTCTCAGACCCTTTTCTCAGCTGCTGTCTCTAAAGTGGGTGGTGTGGGAAGCCAAGAGCTTTATGAAAAATATGTCTGGGTTTTTAAAGGCACACCTGTCTGAATCTGTAGAGTTTAGGTGGCATATGCAGCTCAGCCCAACAAGTAGGGGCCAATGGTTGTTGTTTTTTTTTCCTTTTTACTTCTTGGGTGGTGCCTGAACACACATTGCTTCCCATTTAAGACCAGATGTGCCACAGTGGAGGTATAAAGGATTCCAGATTCCTACTATTCTCATCAAGGACTGAAATTGAAAATAAAAGATGTGGAGAAAGATGTTGCAGGTCAGAAGCAAGAGAAACTATAAGAAAAGAAAATTAAAAATCTAGTTTACCCATCTCCTATTCTAAGTAGTGTGGAAAATAGGCTTTGGTCACATTGAATACTTAAACAGGGAAGAAAATTACAGCCAGCAGTCAGGAGATGGGATCGAATTTCAGGTCAGAGTTGCATACTAACCTGTTTCCTTACTCTCTCATTTTTTTATTCCAGCAGGCCTAAGCCGTGCTGGCTTACCTTTTGGTCTAGTTCGGCGGGAACTGGCATGCGAGGGCTATCCTATTGAGCTGCGCTGCCCAGGCAGTGATGTCATCATGGTGGAGAACGCTAACTATGGCCGCACAGATGACAAGATCTGTGATGCTGACCCCTTCCAGATGGAGAATGTTCAGTGCTACCTGCCGGACGCCTTCAAAATTATGTCCCAAAGGTAAATGGCTTTATGGGTCACCAGGAATATTAAGGAGCAATCTCCCTTCCGTAATGTTTCTCTCTGACATGCTATTAAATCCCAAAAATGATATTGTAGAGCTGGAGAAGTTGCAAAAAGACAAAATCCAGCTTTGCAATTGAATGTCTTAAAAATAACAGTGAGGAGTGTGCTTATACTGAGATACAATGATAAAGTTGCAATACATAGACTTTTATTAACTTTCACACAGTACTGGAATTCTGGGTGACTCATGAAGCAAAATGCAAGGAAGCTGTTTTTTATTGTAAGGATGAACAAGGGGGATCCTATATGCCTCCTGATCCCTTAAGAGTAAAGGTAGAATGTAATACTATCATCATCATCATCATCATCTAGTATAACTCCCATCGTATACTAGTTGTACTTAGTTCAGGTTACCAAAGTTTTTCTGCAACTAGAGTTCACATAATGAACAATACATTAAATTAAAAGGAAATCCACTCCTTCAGCTTACTGAAGACACTTGAAAATCTGTTTCATTATAGATACCAGAGCCCACTTTGTCCAGGAAAGGCTAACAAAAGACAGAACGTGCTTATTTTTTGGAGTAAACGAGCAGAAAAGGGTGGGTGAGTGGGTCACCTCAAACAGAATAAATTACAAAGGAAATTTTGGAATTCACAGCACTGAAAATGACAACTGCTCAGCAGTTCAAATCTCAGCCAGTCTACCTTCTTTGTTTTGACCCTAAAATAATTCAAGTTTATACAAGCCATCAACTATTCTATTTATTATTCCTCATTAAAAATTCCCTGAAGTCTCCACATATTCCATTATATATACAGGTCAGGTAGGCACAGACTTTCCAGGAAATCTTTCCATCTAAGTAGTTTGACAAGGTAACTACTTTAATGAGAAATAATGTGGGTATAATCCATCTCGATTTCGGCAATGCTTTTGACAAGGTTCCCCAAGACATTCTCATTGACAAGTGGGGTTTTGATGGCACCAGATAAGGGAGTTCCAGAACTTTCTGGCTAACTGCACTCAGTATTAATGACTCTCGATCAAGTTAGAGAACTATTACTATTAACATTTTTATGAATGAGCTGGACAATAGGATTGGTGGGCTACTTCTCAAATTCATTTAAGAAACAACATTGGGAGGTCTGGCCAACTGTCAGAAACCAATGTGCAGTCTAATATACACAGGTTGGAGGACTGGAAGATGTCCTTCAACAGGGAGAAAAGTAAGGTATTACATTACATTAAGGGAGGGAAAATTCAGCGGACATATACAAGATGGCTTCAAGAACTACATGACATAAGCCATGAGTCAGCAGTGTGACAGGGCAACTAAAAAGATTAATGCAGTTCCGGACTGCTTTAAAAGCAGCATTGTTTCAAAGATGAATGAAGATCTTAATCCCTTTGTTCTGCACTAGTTAGACCATACATAGAGTACTGCGTACAGTCCTGGGCACTATGTTTTCAGAATATTCACTGGCTAGAACAGGGGTTCTCAACATTTTCTTCACCACAGACTCCCTTTAAACACTTTTTGTGGCCACAGATCTCCAAGACTTAATTCAAGATTTAAATCATAACATTTCTTCAAGCCTTCACGGACCACAGGTTGAGAACCACTGATTTAGAATGTATCCAGAAGAAAATGTTAAGAATGATACAGGTATTTGAAGACATACTTTTAAAAGAACAGATTGAAGGAATTCGGGATGGTCAGTCTGGAGAAAAAACAAGATAGCATTATTTAGGTATACAAAAGATGCCAAAGGAAGATGATTAGCAAGTGTTTTGCCATAGAGATTAGGATGCATGTAGCTGCTATTGTTAGTGCATTGTGTAGCAGGATGGCATGTGGTCAAAACATAAGGCTCCCAATTGTCTTCAGGCAAGTGAGAGATGAAGTGTCCATTTAGTGAGCTGCATCTGTCATTCCTTTTCCCTAAACGGAAACCAAGTGAAATTTAGATCTGGTTGTAAAATATACAGCATGATCATCAGTGTAAATTTTGGCAAATGTTACAAAATTCTGACAGCACAACTTTTCTTTTACTTTATCTCTTTTTCATGGCTTTATTTAACTTCGTTCTTATTAAATGCTCATAAATGGAATATCTGCTAAATATATGAAGTATAGCAGTTCTTTTTTTTTTGTTATAGAACTCACCGGAACACAGTTCCAGCACCTTTTTTGCCTTAAATACAATAAATTAAATTTATGTTAAGAACTGAATATATAATTTTTTTTAAATAAAAGATTAACAATATGTGAGTTTCGGCACCTTTTTCTTACAAAAAAAAGCACTGAATATATGCATTTGTTTGAGAGCCAGTTTGCAGTAGTGGTTAAAGGCATTCAGCTCGAATCAGGAGACTGTGAGTTCAAGTCCCGCCCTAGGCAAGAAAACCAAGTGGGTGAGTTGGGGGCAATCACTCTGTTTCAACCCCAGGAAGAATACACTTCTGAAAACATTGCCAAGAAAAGTGCAGGCAGTTGCCAGGAATCAAGACTGACTCATGGGTACACAAGGGTACACACACAGACACAATTACACAGCATAATTGGGTGATATTTTTTCCCAAGAAATTCCTTACCAATTCTTGCTCATACTTTTTGTAATTTTAAGGGGGAATAAGATGGATGAATTACTCATTCTTAACAAATATAATAATGACTTTAGTAATTGTGCAATAATATGCTTTACTGAAACACAGCTTAATGAAACAATTGAAGACAGAAGTCTGCACATTCCAGGATTTCAAATAGAAAGAGCAGACAGAGAAACAAAGTTCATTGGAAAAATAAGGGTGGAGGTCTTGCTTTCTACATTAATCATAGATGGTGTAAAGATG
>JANHFO010006361.1:19775-56647 GCA_032468095.1 Pareas carinatus | reverse complement strand
GAGAGGTTACACACAAAAAATGTTTTCCTTGTTTTTTTTTCTTTGTATTTATAAAATCCTCTAATAAAAATAAAAATAAAAAAAGAATTGATCTGTAGGCATCTTAGCTCAATGGCAAAGAAGAGGAAAGGAAAGTGTGAACTATGAGAAGTGGTTTCATTTCCACAAAACTCAATGTCATTCTAGGCTGTGGTGGAGACGGTGGACAACCTCCTGCGTCCAGAGGCACTGGAATCATGGAAAGACATGAATGCCACAGAGCAGGTGCACACTGCCACCATGCTGCTTGATATTCTAGAAGAGGGAGCTTTCCTTCTGGCTGACAACGTCAAAGAGCCAGCCCGTTTTGTCACTGCTAAGAATAATGTTGGTAAGCATCAGCCTGTCTGCTTTATCTTGAAGAAGTCACGGGGGAGGAAGAGAACTTCACAGCGTGTGTGGGTGCAGCAGACTTGTGCCTCTCTGCAGCAATTCCAAGGCAGCCAACCATTCTTTCTTCAAAATGCATACTGAACATTATTGTACACAGTGCCTGTGCTCTGTAAACATAGGGAGGAAGGAGCACTTTATCAAATGCAGGCTGTCAAAAAAGAGGAAGGTGCTGTTTACTTTTTAAACGCTCTTGAGTTATACCTTCTGGCAGTGTCCTTATTTCTGTGTTGCACCCATACAAAAGTAATCTGTATGACACATTGGAGAAACAGGTTTCTTATATTATTATTATTATTATTATTTATACTTCTATATCGCCCTTCTCCCCGAAGGGACCCAGGGTGGTGCACAGCCATATAAAAAAGCAGCATTCATTTCATTTATTCTTCATTACATATAATGAAAGGATATCTGTAGCATTCCCTACTTCCTTACTTCAGGAGCCTGCTATAAATAGGTCTGTGAGGTAAAGGGCGGGTCTGCTTGGCACAGTCCCTGGTAGCATGATAGCATGTTGCCATTATCTCACTTAATCAAGTGAGCTTTGAGATATTTCTTCATCATAAAACCCATTCAGTCAAAGCATCATCAGCTGGCCTGTTTTACAAAGTTACTGCAATGATACATAGCAGTAGTAAAATAATAATATAAGATTATAACACAGAAATTTATAAAGTGCTTTTCGTATTGCTTTGTGCTATAGAACATATATAGCCACAGCACCTAAAGTATGATCAGTTCCCTGCACGTGTCTGTCATGTTGTAGAATGATCTAGAAAGAGACTCACAACTTCCCAGGCTGCTATTTTAAAGGTTGCTTGGATTCATCTCTTGAACAAGATGGTGCTGCCATGGGCAGAATCATACCAAACAGGGTTACATATTAGATGCCCCATAAAATCATTTTTTCTAGATAGCAAGTATAAATGCAGCCGATAGTATTAAACAAGTGGAAAAGAATATGGTATGAAACCAGAGAATAGAAAGAAGAAAAGATTTAGGAGAAGGAGAATTTAGAAATTTCCCATCTGGTCTCTTGGCCATATCCTGCTCTATTGAAAATGTAGCTACCCTCCAGTATCTCAGGCAGTGGTTATCTCTTCTTGAGGTCAGATCCATCCTTTTGCCAACCTTTTAGCAAGGTAATCCAATTACATGGAAATGACGTATTATGTGATGTTAGCTAGACCAAAAATCTCAGAAAATCCAGTCAGTTTTGAAAACCTTTTTCCTTGTGTGCAAAAAAATTCTCACAATAGCATTCTGCATAACCATAAATTAATATTTTGCCCAGGCAACCTGGAGAAACATACCTTTTGTGTATGGTGTCAGACTGAACCCAGAGCTCTTGAATAGCAAATATAGAAACCTAGTCTCCTGCAAGGTTTCTCTGGTGTGTCACTTGCTTCTTGGATTAAGTGGCCTCAGAGCAATAGAGCAAGCAATAAAACTGTAAAATTGCTCCAGCTCTTTAGATACAAAATGAAAACAACAATCCACAATGGAGTGGAAAACAGATCAGAATAAGCGGAAATGGTACAGTTGCCTATGTAGAATCCTTGCATTTAACACACAGTTTAATTGTAGCATTATGATTGTAACAAAACTGATTATAACAAAATATAGTATTAAGAGAAGCAAAGTAGAGAGGATAATTTAACTACTATCAAGCGTTTGAATGTCATAGTATAAACGTAGCATGACAAAAGAGAGGTTGAAACTAAGTCACCGCATTTCTACTTGGGTAGTCTAAACATGAAGAAACATGAAGGTTACATTCAGTAGCTATACAGAAACATGCACATTTTCAGATGAAAGAAGGGTGATTACTACAGCTTCTTATGTTTTTTGATCTGTGTTTTTTGTGTTAACCTATTCCATTCTCCCCTCCCATTGTAGTGTTGGAGGTCTCTGTGTTAAATACAGAGGGGCAAGTGCCAGATATTGTGTTCCCACACGAATATACTACCAGAAACTCAATCCAGCTATCAGCCAACACAATCAAGCAAAACAGTCGTAATGGTGAGCAAGAGAAGGAATTCCACATTTGGGGAGGACCTTGATAAACTTCTTCCTGGAACATTTTGGAGACCATCATCATGCGATTATCTCTTTTCCTCCCTTTCTAGCAATAATTGATCCTGTCTATTAGACCCCATGCTGTAGACCTGATCTCCTTTCCTTTTGTTCCTTAGGAGTGGTCAAAGTTGTTTTCATCCTCTACAATAATTTGGGATTTTTCCTCTCTACTGAGAATGCCACAATCAAGCTTGGAAGTGAAGTTGGTCCACTTAGCCCCTCGCTCGTTGTCAATTCACAAGTTATCGCTGCCTCCATCAATAAGGAATCTAGTCGTGTCTTCCTTATGGACCCTGTCATCTTTACTCTCTCCCACCTGGAGGTGAGATAGGCATGATACAGTGGGATCACTGTACCTGTTTCCTTTTCTTTGCACATTTCAATAAGTCTCGTACCTTGCTACTTGTGCCTTGTAATCAACTCTACACTAAATTACAATAGCGGCAAACATAGACTTTGTAAAGGCTTCACTGCTAATGTTTTGAGCATGCATAAATTCACTTTTTACCAAGTCATCCATTTTTCTGGTATAATGAACTGTCTGTATTCGGGGAGTGCCCTTTTCGTCCCCATCTTTATTCTGTTGATGACACCCAGACCCATTCCTCTTTCCACGTAGGACAAGAATCACTTCAATGCCAATTGCTCTTTCTGGAACTATTCGGAGCGCTCCATGATGGGATACTGGTCCACACAGGGCTGCCGACTGATGGAGACCAACAAGACCCACACCACCTGTGCTTGCAGTCATCTCACCAATTTTGCGGTCCTCATGGCACACCGTGAAATTGTAAGAATATCACTCACCTGAGTGGGAGAAAATGTGACAGATTTTTAGGGAGAGGGAAATGGTTTCTTGTCTTCAGGGATCCCATGGCCGTCCTTTTAACTCATAATGCATGCTGAACCTTTATCTTGTATGGGTCCTACATAACATTAGGACAGCTGTTCCTCTTTAAAATGTTAAAAAGATAGTCAGTCTAGGATGTCCATAAAAATGAAATGGCTTTGTAGTGTTTGGAAGATGACCAAATCACACACAGGCTGCTCGATAGTTGAGACCATGGTTCTAATTTCTAAATTCAGTATAAAATTTAGCTAATGGTATAAGGGAGCCACACACCCCAGACTTCTTCCTTTTTTTCTTTTCAGTATCAGGGCCGCATCAATGAACTTTTGCTGTCTGTCATTACGTGGGTGGGCATTGTGATATCTCTGGTCTGCTTGGCCATTTGCATATCCACCTTTTGTTTCCTCCGTGGGTTGCAAACTGACCGCAACACCATCCACAAGAATCTCTGCATCAATCTCTTCATGACTGAGCTCCTTTTCCTTATTGGAATTGACAAGACACAGTATGAGGTATGTGATGGTTTTCCCTTCCTATTATATGCGAAGCCGCCCTGGACTGCCCCTCTGCCTGGTGGGATCCGGGAGGCACATCAGGGGGCATTCCCATATGCTAGGATAGTGGGGGATCTCACTAGGCTCCATTTGGCTTGCCAAATTCAGGGTGACATTGATAAGCCTGTTCAATTCAGGGAATAGTGTATATGTGTGCATGCCTGCATGCGTCTCTAGGTTCGCTGTTCCACTGAAGATCTCACAGGTCCCTGTGTATTACCAAAGAAACAGCAGACTGCAAAAAGATTCCCAGATAACATTTTTTTCAAATATTTATTTCTATAGTTCCCAAAAGGGAAAAGTTATTACAGGATAAATTACAGAAAGAATAAAACATAACTTTAGAGAGAGATGTTAAAATATATTTATATTTGTGAAGAGTATCAGAAGCCACTGTATACCTTTAGCTTCTAGTTTTTTTCAACATTTTTTTCTTTTCTTGGGTTTTTTTCTTTTTCTTCCTTAACTTTGTACCAATTTGTGCTAGATGTTATCTTCTTGTTTAAAAGTTTCATTAAAGATTATATAAAAACCAGAAGTGAGAAGTTACTCTAGCGCAGAAGCAGAATCCTGTTTTCTCTGTGAAGCATCTTCCCTTTAGAGATACCAGTGTCTCTTTATGGAGGGAGGTTACCTGCTGCCCCTTCTCGGTGTAACAGCAGAGTCTTAAGATGATGGCACTGATGATGATAAGCCATAGCAAGAAGAGTACCGCATTGCCCATTTACAAGGATTGTGTGAGGCGGAAAGGTCTGCCTGTCTGTCTAGGCTGTGTGTCTACCTGGATAAGATACACACATGAAAAGAAGAAGATAAAACTGAGCAGCTTACTCTCATTAGTTGGCAAAGAGAAAGAACGGGGAGGAAGAGATTAATAGGTCATTCTAGAAATGGAAGAGCATTTGTAATAGTATAATCTCAGCTTATCAAAACTCTCGGAGAAGAATCTCTGTGTTATAAGTGACAGGAGAAATATTTAAGACTGGGGAAGCAGGCACTTAATACAATTCAGCACTGCTGTGCAAGCAACCAAGAGCTCCAATTTCCCCCACAGAAGTCCTAGGACAGCACCCCCAACCTTTTCAGGTTGGTGGTCCCGGCAGGGGTGGGGAGGGGGGAAGAGGGGATAGTTTTCTGTGAGGGGCAGGCACATGCGTGCAGCGCCAATCACTCACTCGAGTGAGGCACTGCGAGTGCCCGTCGCTTCTGCAAGTGAGGCTGTGCGTGCACCAGCCTGCCAGTCATGTGGCCTGGTTGCCAATAGGCCACAGCCTAGTAGTGGGCCACGACCCACAGGTTGGGGACCTCCTGTCCTAGGGCACATGGTAAGTGAAAGTAGGGAGACTGAATGAAAGAATAGTGTTGCAGGGGGCCAATGAACACAACATAATGGAAACAGCGTGTGGCCTCGCATATATGGTGGCACAGAGATTCCATCGCTGCGCACCATTACCAGGCTGGCTATGCTGATGTAGTTTGGAATTTGGACAGTCTTTAAAGAGCAGCAATTAATGCGTAAAATGATTTGTAGAGATGAAGATAGCCTTCCCTTTTTCTAATATGAACAACATATAAAATGCATGTCATCTTGTGGTGATTACACTGGAAGCACAATGTAGAGATTTTAAATAAATCGTTATATCCCCCCGCCCCCAGCAAAGATGCACAGAAATCCATGCTAACTGGTATTCTTTTCCCTTCAACCCCAGATTGCCTGCCCCATCTTTGCAGGGCTGCTGCACTACTTTTTCCTGGCAGCATTCTCCTGGATGTGCCTGGAGGCTATTCACCTTTATCTCATGCTAGTTGAAGTCTTTGAAAGCGAGTATTCCCGCAGGAAATACTACTACTTGGGTGGCTATTGTTTTCCTGCCCTGGTAGTGGGAATTGCTGCCGCCATTGACTACCGCAGCTATGGCACTGAAAAGGCGTAAGTAGAGGGGTTTCAGCTGGTGGAGGATGAACAAGAATGTTGTTCTGTTTATAATCAAAGATCCAATATGTAAATTTAAGGAATAGGGTAAATATATTATCCTTTAAGAGGCGGTAGAAATACTAGGCTTTATTGAAAGAATTTAGAGATAAGACGAGGGATATCAAAAGGAAAACTATGCTAGAAGACCAAAGCAGTTGGATGAACAAGGAACTAATCTAGGTTTCAAAGCACATTTCGGTGAAATTGTCATTGCATGCCAGTCAAACTACTGTTATGCAGTAGTGAAAGTGTGGGATGTCCACTGTTCTTTGGGTCCCTGTTTAAACATGTCTTGCTCTCTTTTGGCAGTTGTTGGCTTCGAGTTGATAACTATTTCATCTGGAGTTTCATTGGACCTGTTTCTTTTGTGATTGGGGTGAGTCATTGAAGGATTGTTTGGTGTAGTTGAGGTGGAATTTCCCCCTTAGTCTTATAACCCAAGACTTCAAACTAAATCTGGGGACAGTACTAAAGTTCTTATTCCAATACTTTCCAGTTCATTAGATATCCCTTTTCTTCTCAAAGCTTGGAAGATGTGCTGTAGCACACATCTCACTACAGACCACGCAATACTGCAGTGGTGATTCATTGCCAACCTTAGAATGGGACAGAGAAAAGTTGCTAACTGGGAGAACCTTAAGGCAAAGAATTCCATCGCACACATCCATCCATCCATCCAATCATTAATTCATTCATTCATCTGTACATATATTCCAGATCAACCTTGTATTCCTCATGATTACTCTGCACAAGATGATCCGCAATACATCTGTCCTCAAGCCTGACTCCAGCCGACTGGACAATATCAAGTAAGTTTCTCTTTTGATTCCTTTTGATCTTCTGATGCAGGTTGAAACACCTCTTTAACTTAATAGCTTAATTCTGATGTCGTCTGAACAGAACAGTGTCTTTTGGATCTTTTAAACCAGTAACTGGAACTAAACATGTCCAGTCCAGACAAAGTAGGCATCTCTGTGTTTAAATGTAAGACCTTTCTCAAGACAATAGGACAGAAAGCCCTCATGGGTGAGGTTCAACAATATCTCAATACCAACTCACAGATAAGAATCAAAGTCTGAGTTCCAGAGAAAGGGCTCTGAAGGTTTGAAATGGTCCTTTCAGCATGCTGAGCATTGAGGCTGGCTCAGAAACAAGATGATGCCTCAAAGCATTTGTCTAACCAAGACCTTTGGACAGCTGATGTTTTTGCAAAACAACACACTGCAAAGACTCCTTGAAGCCATCCCCTCATTTTCAAAATGCACAGCCTTGCATACCTCTGTGAAAAGAATTCCCATTCTCCAAGATAAATAAGAGTTCTTTTATTCAACAGCAAATAAAGTGAAACGCATGCTTCATTAAGAAAATTGGAAAAGATTTTTGCAGCAGATAATGTACAAATGACAAACTGTCAAGACACATGTGTTACTCACAAGATCACACCTTATACTCGTTTTCATAATAGAATAAAACAGCACTTGTGGTTGGTAGGCAGAACATACCTTGCTTGTTGCTAAGTTAAGAAAAATAGTTTCATTTTTAACATCTACCAAACTGCGAGATATAGAGGTTCATTAACCTCCCTTAATCTAGCCCAAGTGGCCCAGAACCATGCTTAAGGATAGCTGGAGCAAGAGTGAACGGATGCACCCAAGAGAAGCTGATAATCCCTATGAAGGCAGGCAGGTTGAGGACCCATGGTTGAATGCAATCCCTGAATACCCTTTTCTGCAGCTCCCAGAAGCCCTTCTAACCATCATGAAAATCAATGTGCATTTTCAGTCAGGCAATGCATGAAAACTGAACAGAAGACATCCTATAAACCTAGTTTATATGGTATGGCCCTGATGTGCACATGACTTAAGAATCCTGTAAATCTGGAATTCAGTAATGAGGAACTTTAGCTCTGTAGATTTTAACTAAATTGAAACTCCAAGTAAGTTAGCTAGGAAGGGATGCTGGGATATATAGTTAGCAGTAGGTGGAGGGTTTCTACCTTGGATTATAGCCAGAATTGATAAAGTAGTTTCTGCTTCCTGATATTGTTATCAGCGGAGCACCACTATGATTTTCAGAAAACAGTTCTTTCACGCTGATTTTTAATTCTGTTTTTCTGATTAGTTTACCAGGAAATTGCAAAGAATATATTCACTGTTAGTATGATTTTGCAGCCCACTTCCTTTATTCTTTTTTTTAAAAACAATAAAGTATTTTCAAGGAAACATGTTGTCTGAGTATACAACTCACCCATACAATTCCAACTTTCACTTCCCTTTTGTTCTTTGCCAATCTTTTTGTCTAAAAATCCCCAAATCAAAAATATTCCATTTGAAGTGTTACAATAAAAGGCAAAAGCATAACGGATAAGAGCAAATCTAATTCTCATATTAATTTAAAAAAAATTATTTTAAAATTCCAATTTAACAAATATATTTTCTCATTTCTATTCCTATATTCATTATATTTAATTTGCAAATTATATTTCATATTATTCATAAGTTATGAATTCCATTTTTTAAGATTTCCACTTTTTGTTTTGTACTTTTTTCTAATAATTTTCTAATACATCCATTTTATTGTTGTATTGGTTACTTTTCATATCTTCATAAAAATAAATCTTACTAAAATCTATATATTTTCTCCATATTATTATTACTTTTCCCTTATCTAACATATATTTTATCCTTTTATTCCATACCTCATTATATAAATTTCTATCCATCATACAATGAATCGTACCATTTCTATAAAAAAATTCCAAGTTTTAAATGTTTCATTCAAATTACAATTATAAATCTGCATATTTTCCATATTTTTTTCTTGTTAAACGTCAATTTTATTATTTTAGCCAATACCTTTGTGTAAATTTTTATTCATGATGCACAATAATTTCTCCCTTTTGTTTCTCTCTGTTTTGTCTGCATTGCACTTCTTTGTTACTCTACATATTTCACCAAAAATCTCAGCTACTTAGAATCTCCTGAGGAGTTAGTCATCTATTTTTTTATTAGTCTGGTTTTTTTCTTATTTTCTTTAAAGTTCCTTTGAACACTTTGTGCTGCAATACCTCAGTTTTGCTCTCCATTTTTTAACCTCTCGTTTTTTGTAAGTCTTTTATGAACCTTTCACTTTATGTATTTTGTATTCCTTTGGCGTATCTTGTCAATTTTTCCTAGTTTCTTTTCTATAATTTGATAATTTTCAAGTTGAGTCTTTATATCCAGCATTTGCTGATTTTGTTCATCAAAGTCAATTTCTGCTCCTTTGTCATTTTCTTCTTCTTCTTCACAAAGCCTTTGTATTAATTCTTTAATAAATTGTATAGCTTCCATTTCTTTGCTTCAGTAATTTAGCTGGAATTGTATACTGTCAAGATTAAAAAGAATTTTTAATCCTTGTCTTTATTTAGTAAAATTTTGTAGTCATTTGATTGTTTATTCATGTGTAAATACAGTAGGTTTATCAATTTATAATTGTGTCTAGAGTCTATTAAAGTTTGCTAAAAATGTAGCAGATGTCAAGGTTACAGTGTTGTAGTGCTTTCTATTAACCACCAGGTGTTTCTTGGTTTTTTTATCAATCTTATTTCTTTTTTTATAAGAAATTTTATGTTCCTTAAAAAAAATTTCTTACGCTTTCATCACGCTCTGCCATTTTTTTGGGGGGGGAGTTTTATTTTTAAATTTTCTTTCTCCCATTAGGGCTTCCTTCTTTTTTAATTTGTCAGGAGTAGAAGTAAAAATTTAGCTCACCCAGGTTTCCAACATGTTGCTGATGATCAGCTGTTCTGTGGCAAAGTCACAGCACCACTTGGTCAACTGTCAGCGACTAAGGCTGCCTAGTCTTGACAGTAAGTCTTTCCTCCATTCGTGTAGAAGAGTTTTCAGTTCATCTGGACTGGACGCCGCCTGATCCAGACTTCCAAGTTGCCCCTTCGTCTAGTCGCCCCTACAAGGTGACTTTCAGACCCCTTAGGGTCTTCAAACAGAGAAACCAGATTGAGCTCCAGTCTCTCCAGTTCACACCGCCGCAACATGTAGCCGGAAGTCCCACTTCCTTTTCTTTCATTTCATTTTATTACATTATTCTTACTACATCTGTTTTGGATTTCATTTTATCTCAATGTGTCAAGATGTTATTTGAAGTTTTTTTAATATTTCTTACAAGTGGACAGCTCCTGATATTATTAGTCTTTATTCAGAAAAGCAAAAGAATTAATTTTAATGACTATTTATTTATTTATTTATTCAATCATTCAAATATATTTACATAATTACCCATGTAATCATCCCAAATCACTATACAAATAAGGGAACAAAAATATTATAATATCTCAATAAATAATATAAAAACATCCATTAAATATGGATAGATAAAGGACATAAAATAAAAAGAAGAAAAATCCATAGCATTCTTAGAGGGAATACATGAAGGTCTGTAGAATAAAGAAGTATATTTGTGCCTTAAGTTTGCTCAGAAATAAGTCTTGTAACAGTCTCATGAGTATTTATTGGCTCATTCCAGAGGGACATATAGAGAGGGTAGTATGGGCTCATTTCTCCAATTTGTTCAGATCTCACTATCCACAAGCTGAGAATATTAAACAACAGAATAAAGTTGTTCCCAAATGGACAACATCATACCTGCTCCAACAAAAATGTATCTACTGTGGCTTCTTTTGCAAACAATAACAATCAACTGTTTAGAGTGAGGCATAAGTCTTCCAACCTCTCTTCCCACACTCCTAGCATCCTGGTGGAAGAGATAGAAAAGCAGATGCAGTGGAAAATAGGTAATCATTGCTGTCTCTGCTGCCATGGAATAATGTTCTAAATCAACTTGAACCTTGATGTCTTGACTGATTCCAAGATTTACTCCAGCTGTTCTCAAAAAAACATCATGCCTTTTGTTTCATGTTTCAGCTCCCCATCAAATCCGGTGTACACTTGAGACAGTCTAATGTACTATCCAAGCTGTTTTTGTGTTCCACTAATCAGCCAGTACAGGAAAATCCCCAAGTGGATTTAGGAAGTCAGATCCATTAGACACCAGGGGCAAACAATTTTGACTAGTCCATAACCTGTGCAAAGGTTTATGCTGATGGCCAGTCTAAGGGAACCAAATAATGTTCTGTCTATAACACTAAAATTACATAGTGTTTTTCTACCCTCCAGTCACTTATTACCGTCTGAGAAGAAGAGTGACATGTGTATGTATGGGACCAAATACTAATTGATACTCTCCATAGTTTCATGGCAGATAGGATGAAATCCTGAGCTACTCCTAAATGAAGCTAGGACAGCTCAATGCCATATCCCAAATTGCTGAGCTAGCCCAGGAAAAAAGAGTGCTACACTGTAAGGAACGTAATATAGCAACAGAAACCTACATTGTTCCAACCACCCAGTTATAAGAACATGCATTAGTAGACTGCTGGTGCAAATATCAAGTCAGTGAGAGCGGGGAAGCACTTATGTTGTGCTTTAAAAAAATGCTTTAAAAATGTTTTCAGGTGTATGCCTATGAACCAGGAGAAAGAGCATACTTAGTATGTGTGACCTAAGAATCAAAATGAGTTAAGGTTGATTCAACCCATGTATGATTCTGGAATTGGGGCTAATAATAGTAATATAAAATATAATTAAAACTAGAGGCCACTTCCTTGAAGATATTTTGGATTCCAAGATTAGCCCATAATGGATGAACAAGAGGTGGGCCTTCTACTGCAAGTCGACCCCCAACCCGCAAAGCAATCATGATAGTCTCTCCCACTGTGTGGCAGTATCCTGTGCCTGTTAGCAGCATTGCTGTAAAACGAAGAGAGTAAGAAAATGATTTGGACATTCTTCGCTGCAAAATCAGAAATGGGAAACAAACCTTTCAGGGAAAATAACAAGAAATACAACTGTGTAGCTCTGTATGCCAAGAAAATCCCTTTTGAAAAGGTCCAGACATAAATAAAAACGTATTGGGAATAGAACAATCATATGAAGAATATTCTGAATATAAAAGAATGAGGTCTTTGTTATATGTTGCGTACCCAAGGAAGGTCTTTGTAGGATACATGGATAGTTCCATACAAAATGGATGCTCTATGAGGGGGAAATATTCAGCTTCCTATTATTAAAAAA
This sequence comes from Pareas carinatus, assembly GCA_032468095.1. Taxonomy (NCBI): domain Eukaryota; kingdom Metazoa; phylum Chordata; class Lepidosauria; order Squamata; family Pareidae; genus Pareas; species Pareas carinatus. The sequence continues at coordinate 44,626 of JANHFO010006361.1, read as the reverse complement.
AGAAAGTATTGATTGAGAACAAACATGTTTATGGAATCTGAGAGCAGCAAAAGTCATGGTTTGAATGAAAATTGAATGCTGTTGAATCTAAAGAAAGTCTCTTCCATTTCTGAGTGTCTGGAACTTTCTTCTTACTGATTCCAATAGTATCATTTTCAGTAGAATGAAATCTAAAAAAGAGCATAAGTGTCGGAATGTGTGCTCAGGAACAAAGCTGAATATCTAATGATTCAGGCTTTCTGGTATGAGACCAGCTTACAAAGGGCTAGGCTGGGGCATAGCTGTACTACAAAAAAGGGGTCTGTATTAAATTTGGTATACTTTTGATATTTTGAAACACCCAAAGATTAGAATAAATATTGCTGTGTGTGAGAGACAGATAGGAGAAACAAAGAATGCCAAGGTGACCAGCAAACTAACATTTATGATAGAGAACTGTAGGGGATTGTGAATGGAGAGTGCGATATGATGTTTTCCTCCCAATTTCATTTGTAATACATGAATAAAAGCAGAGGGCAAAAGTAAAAGAGGCATTTTTACAACTGTCAGCATGATTGGATAAGGATGAGTAGGAAAGCAGAGCCTACTAAGCAGTTTTTTGACTAGTAACATCTGACACGCAACCTCATCAGAGAACCTGGAGGAGATTTTTTTTTATTTTCTCATCTCATTTCTTTCTGGTTTACCCTCTAGCATCAGCAAACATCACATAGGAAGTCTTCCCTTCATTATATATACAGAAAAGAAAATCCCAGTGTTCAGTTTCACACATGCTTTCTCTTCCTTCCTCACCTAAATTTACCCTTGGGAGGGGGAAATCTATGAAAAACAGTTAATAAATTCTTTCTTAAAGAGTAAGGAAGAAGACACTGCTTCCAGAACTATTAAGGACTAGGAATGTGAGTTGATCCTGGAGAAGTAGTAATGTGTTCTGCAATGTTTACCTTTTATCTTACCCTAGATTTTATAATCACTGTCTTAGGCTGCTGTTTAGGATACAAGTCTTTTAAATCTCCCTTAAGGTCCTTCCAGTCTCTCTCCTTGTGGCTTGACATATAAATGAGCACTTTGGTGTATTTTTTTAATAAAATGTGTAATACAAGCAGATTCTACTTCATTCAGCCAGTGGCTCCATGTCATCAAGCATGAGGCCATCCTTCAAAAGCCATATTCACCTTCTCAAGGCAGTTTGCCCTGTGTACAAAGTTGAAGAGCCCTTTCTGAAGCGAGGAAGAAGATGCGAATAGTGAAGCTTGGACATTATCAGTGCCCATCATGAATTTACTAGTCTTTCTTTCTACAGATCTTGGGCACTTGGAGCCATTACTCTACTTTTTCTCCTGGGCCTCACCTGGGCCTTTGGCCTCCTCTTTATCAACAAGGAGTCTATTGTCATGGCCTACCTCTTCACTACCTTCAATGCTTTCCAGGGCATGTTCTTCTTTGTCTTTCACTGTGCACTGCAGAAAAAGGTGAGTAGTCATGAAATTGAAGAACATGACAGAGGTTAGAATGAGAGATTGAAGAAAACCAACCAAGAGGCTTTATAAAGGCAACAGGGCTTCATTGCAGAAAAGCAGCATTGACTGTAGGATGCTTTGAATCTGCATTGACGAGTTATGAATTGAACTATCTGAAGAAATAATTTTATTCAATCACAGACAACCTATGACAGTCGGGTCATTATTTCAGAGATATTTTCTTATCAGCCATCAATGTTTTTAACAATGGAAGAGCTTTTAATGTACTTTAACAGGTTTTTTTTTAATTCAGGAGACATATTCAGAAACATAGCCCATCTGGAAGTGTATAGCACATTCAGACAACAAAAGTTGACCATCGAAAACGTTTTATGACATTCTGTACTGTGTCATAAAATGCTTTATATTAATTTTATGTCATAAAACGTTTTATAAAATTTGCTAAATTCCAGTTCCAGGGGAGTCATGAATCCTGGATTTTGGATGCATTCTCTAAGTTAATCCATTTGAGGTACCTTGGTTGAAAAAATTTTGCACCGTTTTGCCTAGTTAAAAGTTACAGGCACAAGAGTTTTACTATTATACAGATACTGGTCTTAATCAATTAGCTGATTAAGACATCAGATTGGCATAGATTTTGTATATGAATAAAAAGTCTAGTTTTGAACCTAGGTGAATTAAATCATGCACAACTCATCGTGATTTGTGAGAAAAAGTATATTTGATCTTTTCAGTGATTGTTACCTGGGTTTTAGGGTTTTTTGGGAGCGACTACTCTTTATTTTAAAAATATTCCTGACAAATAGAGACACCTTTTTAGTCTATACATTTTTTCTTATTTAGGCAATTAAGTGAATGCTGCATTTTTAGTTTTGCATGATAGATTGTTTCTGAAAATACTTGCTAAAACAACAGAATAGCATGAAGAGTCCTTGTGTTACTGGGGAGTGTTCTTATCCACACCAGTCAAAGGATTTTGTGTAAGCAGTCTGTTAATGCTTGTATGCATGTGGTAAGTAAAAAAAGAAGCAGCAGCAGCAAAGGCAGTTCCAGGTGCAATATGTTACCAAATGGAGCTTTCTTAAAGCATAGTACAATGAATGAATTGTCTGAAAGCAGAGAGGAACAATGCATTTTCTCCCTTTCCTTTTTTTTCTCTCTTCTCCCTATTTTGTATTAGGTGCACCGGGAGTTCAGCAAATGCCTGCGACATGCATCCTGTTGCCTCCGGAGCCAACCAGGTGCCACACTAGGCTCCCTCAAGACCTCAGCTATCCGCAGCAACAACCGTTACTACTCTGGGACGCAGGTAAAGTCTGGTAGGGGTTAGTGCCGAACAGTCATTGAATGAATGATTTAGTTTAATCTAGAAGATTTAGCCAAACTAAAGAGAAGACCAGGGCATGAATGTAAAAACAGACGGATGCTGTTCTGTTACATCCAGAATGGGCCTGTCTTTTCAGAGCCGAATCCGGAGAATGTGGAATGACACTGTGAGGAAGCAGACTGAGTCCAGCTTCATGGCAGGTGATCTCAACAGCACTCCGACACTTAACCGAGGTGAGCGGTCACCACCCGTCATTTGCAATGAATCTGTCCTAAACCAGAATGAGAATACGCGCCACCAATACAAATAAGGAGAAAAATAAATGCTGCTGAGTGAGAAGATCTCCTGCCCTGATAGGGCAGTCACAAAATTCCCTCTTCAACTCCTAATCTAATACTCTACATCAATTTCCTCTGAAGGAGCCTTCTCTTTCTTAGCTATCTCTGGATCTCCTCACAAGAGAATGATAGAGCTCCAGTGTAGCTTATATTGTAGTGATCGTCTGTCCCCCCAAATACCTTATCTTGTGTTCTTTATCTCTTCGCCATCCACCACAAACTTTTTCTTGTCCAGATAAGGACATTTGTGTCCTGCAGGATCCTAACACTTGTGCATACACGCTTTTTGCAGGTACAATGGGGAATCACCTGTTGACCAACCCCGTGCTGCAGACACGGGGCGGGAGCAGTCCCTACAACACACTCATTGCTGAGTCTGTGGGCTTCAACCCTGCCTCACCCCCTGTCTTCAACTCTCCAGGTAAGAGAGTCACCATCTAGAAGAAGAATCCTTTTTTTTTTCCATTTCTGGTCTTCTAGTTGGAAAAAATGTTCTGCCTCCATACGCCTAGTAATAGAAGAGACATTATACAATTTCAGACTGCAGGACACACATTGTATACATTGGGGGGGGAGCAACCTTTCCAACTCAGCAGAGGTTGCATTTGAGGCTTTATCCATTCAAACCACGTGCTCTTCCATCAAGCTTTGACCAGTGGGATATGAAGATTATGGATCGTATCTAATATTTGACAAAAAGCTGTAGCCACCTGGATAACTCCCTTTTCTTTTCTCTTTCCCCTTTCTCTCTCCTAATCAATGCCGCCTCCAGGGAGCTTCCGAGAGTCCAGTACGTCCCTCCTTTCCAGTTCCATTTCGCAGTAATGTTTCCTTCATTGCTAGTTTGACTGGCAGGCTGGGGTGGGTGCACAATAGGCATGGGCAAGCGTGTGCCGTTCTATCTGTTGGCTGCAGGGAGTGCTGGCTCTGGGAGGGACTCTTTGGGCTTTCCTTTTCCATTTTTTAATCTGTGGGGAGGCCACACAGTTTTGGCAGTACTAGCTGTGGGCACTAGATGGAGCAAGTAGCACCCACAGAACTCAAAAATACCCAACCTAACCACATTCCCAATCCTGCTGGATTAAAGCAGTGGGCCCAGTGATCTGGCTGGGGCTCCCTCCCTAAAGTATCTCCTTCACTGCTATAAGCTAGTTTACTCTGCTGGCTTTCAACATCTTTCTTCTGTGGGCAAAGAGGTGGCATCCATACTGCATAATGCATGTGGCTGTGCTTGGCTAAATTAGGCATTTCCCATATGGCTGTTTTCTTCTCCATCACCCTATAAGTTATGCGCAATTACACTTTTCTACACACAGACACACTTATGCCTAACAAACCCTTTTAACATATGTCAGTGGGCATTGCCCACAGATGCAGCTGTTCTAACACAAGCCTTTTTAAATCCCATGCCCCTGAATCTTGAGTTATTTGCACACAGTCAAAATTTGCACGCACTCAAGCAAAAGAGAAGTGAATTGCAGATATTGGCTGAATGAAAAAAGAAGATCAAAATTATCCATCTTCTATTTGGAAATACAACTTCTTAATGACAACAGTTCTGTATTTTCATTCTTTGTTTTGGAATGCTGGGGTCTAATTGTCAAATTATCAAAGTGACTCTATGCTGTTTTTTGGAAATAGGGAGGCCAAGACAAGGGAGAAAGTAAGGTGCTATTTCATAGAGGTAGCCATTGCTTTGAACACTTCAGAAAATATTTGAACCTTGCTTATTTAGAGAGTGACTTCTTTACTTAGTCAAAGCAACTCCCTATCTTGATAATGTCATGCTTTTTTCAAAAGCCTAGGAATTATCCACCATTGGTTATAGTATCACTTTTTTTTTCTAGTGATACAGTTATATAACTTGACATTTTGGATTTTGGAGATTTCTGGGGGTGGGGGAATATTTAGAGGTATTGAGAAGTATTCATCTAATATTCCCTTAGATGAATACTTCTAAATGTGGTTAACCAGCCCTGTTGCCTTTGAAGAGCTGGTGTCTGTTGCATCTGGGCTTCGAAAGTCCTAACCTGAAGGCCCTTCAACCAAAAGCAATTCAGTAAAAAACCATTTTGGCATTTCCCATACGGCTGGGTTTTTTTTTTCCTCCATCACCACCTTCTCTTTAACAGGAGTGAGTTTGGTTAAGAAGGTTCTTTGTCTCTTCCACAGAATTGTAAAAATAGTTAGATCGAATCTTCAGAGCTTCTTGTTGAAATAAAGAAGACTGTATAGAACTCTGAAATAAGTCCGTTTTCTTCCCCCTGAAATGCGCTGGGCCAATTCAATTCAGCATAAATTGCCTTTTTCGATTCACTTCTCTTTGCCTTTTTTTTAAGCAGGGTGTAGAGGTGGAGTGAGTTTGATGCCACCTTCTTTCTCTGAACCCAAGCCAATTATCTTGGGAATCATCCCATATGATTTCCATCCGGGCAATTCTCCTTTGTCCCAGCACAAATACATCCATAGCGCTTGTGTGCCTGGACGTTCATAAGTTCATGCTGCTCAGATGTCTTTCGTATGTTTCCAGCGAACAGCTTGCCTTTTCATGTACATCTTGGAGTTACTGCTTCCACTGCCCCCAGAAGGTGTGCTGGGCCTCCCTCCTATTTTCTGCCACTAACGCCCCTATCTGTGCTGCCCCCTACAGAGCACCCCCTGAACAACAGCCGAGACGCTTGTGGCATGGACACCCTCCCGCTCAATGGCAACTTCAATAACAGCTACTCCCTCCGCAGTGGTGACTTCTCCGCCGAGGGTACGAAGATGGCTGATTGTCGACGAAACCTGAGTGATGCTGCGGCCTTTGAAAAAATGATCATCTCTGAGCTGGTGCATAACAACTTGAGGGGGGGAGGCAGTGGTGCAGTCAAGGGAGGTGGGGGTTCCACCGAGACCTCCAACCCCCCTGGGCCTCCTCCCCCTCCCAATGTAGTAGCAGGGGGAGGGGGAACCAACAATGAGGATGACGCCATTGTGCCTGATGCCCCTTCCTTGACACATGAGGAGAACATGGAAATTGAACTTATGTATAAGGCCTTAGAGGAGCCACTCTTGCTTCAGAGGGCACAGTCCATCCTCTACCAGAGCGACCTGGAGGAGTCAGAAAGCTGCACAGCTGACCTGACAGAGGGGGGTGACGGCCAAGCTCCTTCACCCAACAGGGACTCATTATACACCAGTATGACCAATCTGAGGGACTCCCCGTATCCGGACAGCAGCCCTGAGGCAGTTGGGGAAGTGCTTCCTCATGCCCAAGCCATCAATGAGATCTACTATACCAACCGGCCAGCCTTGGTGCCGCGCAACCAGCTCCAGGCCTACTACCAAGTCCGGAGACCCAGCAATGATGGCTATTTGGTCCCAGCAAGCTTAGAGAACCCTGCAGTGGAGGGAGATGGCCAAATGCAGCTGGTGACCAGCCTTTGAGGGGCTGAAAAGGGACTAAGGGACCATACCTCCTAACCCCAACATGGCATCCTTCCTGTGACCTGAACATTTTCATTTTTTGCTGGAGAAATGGTGGGGAAGAAGAGAATGGAGCAGACTGGGGAATGAGTGGAAGAGAGAAGGTGGAAGAAAGAGTGGAGGCAGAGGTCTTCCCCAAAGGGATGGGTAGCCATTTTACCCAGCTATCTTTCCATCCACTTAGTTTTCCAGACAGAAAGTGAGTCATTGCCTATTAGAAGATCTCAGTTCATTTTTCCAGGCAAATGCAATGGAGGAAAGAGAGCAGTGTCTAGGCAAGAAGATCAGACTTAGGCCAATACCTCCTAGAAAATGGAGGAGGAACAGTAGACTGAGAAAGTTTGAGAGCTGAAAATTAATTTTTATTGCTTCAATAATCAAAGCCATGAGGGTGCCATGTGCAGAGAAATGGGGCACATGGAGAAATACCCTGCACCCACTCTCCACTCTCCCTTCCCCATGACTTTATTGGCTTGTTTTCAACAACAAGAAGGCATGAACCGAAAGGCAGACGGCCTTCTTAGGGTTTAGATGCAACCAATGGCCACCACCCTCCTCCATGTCACGGGAAATGGTAGACATGGGGAGGAAAGGAAGGAGTTGCTCAGTTGATGCTAAGACCAGAACTAGCCTTCCAGTATTTGCTGAAAAGCCCACAGATTATCAGTGGGATTTTTATTGGCTCTTTATTTGTTGCATCAGAGTGGCAAGACTGCAGGAAAAAAAACGATCTTCCTTTTTTTTTCCTTTATCTTTTTAAAACTACATAGATGTACTTAAGCTGCAGCATTGCCTCTGGGGAAGAAGGAGGAAGTAGCACTGAGCTGGCTTATTTTCATTTTCGTTTTATTTTTTGTTGCCACATTTAATGGTCATCCCCCCCCCTTTTAATTTCTTTTCTGTGACCACCAAGCTTGAAATCATACAAAATACAGATGAGGAGGGATGGAATTGAGGGCATCTGTCAGCTGGGTCAATCCCTCAGCCAATCTACTGTGTTCCTTTTCCAACATGTAGTAGCGATACAAGAAGAATCACCTTCCTTCTGTTTCATTCCTGCCGGTGAAGAAGCAAAAGCAAAAATCAGGAGTACTTGCAATGCAAATATGGCTGCCATCCGAACATATTTGGGACCACGTGGGGAGAAATAGGAGTGTTGAACTCTTTTTTTTTCACCCAAACTGGATGGATTGTGTCTTTCAAACAAATGAGAAAAACAAAACAAAAACACTAACCCAGACTGCACTTTTTCCCCAAAGGAAGAATTAGCAAATCTCCCTCTTCAAGCACAACTCCGACTTTTCTCAGCATCTCTTGTCCTGGGAGAGCTAGAGGAGGAACCGGTCTCACCTAGAGGCACCATATCTCTGGCGGGCGGTGGGCAGGGTGAACGGGGGCTAGGGGGACGGGGGAAGGGATTATCAGTTGAAATGCTGTAAATAGGAGATCCTCAAAACAACAACCAAGAATCGATTTACTCACTTGAAAAAAAGGAAAACTACAAACCAAGGAACTTTTCTGTCTGGATTTGAAATATATCTATATCTATATCCTAATATATATAGATATATAGCACTCTGCTCTGCTCTAGCCCCATGTGTATATGGGCGCATTAAAGGGGAAAGAAATCCCTGCTTCGATGAAGACAATGGGGGGGAGCCTACCAAGAGCAGATTTTTACAATCAAGGGGGAAAAAAAACATTTTGGCACAATTTTTATGTAATATATAACATATACTGCGTCATTTCTGTGACCTTGAAGCATTTTCCCTTTCCTTCCAGATGAGGTACTTTTTTCATACATCCTGATGAAGTTGGTTATTTTCTCATTAACTGACACTTTGCGACTGTGGGTGGGGGAAAAAATTCAAAGTTTTAACCGCAAGACCCAAAGATGCTGTAGTTCTGCGATGCTGTAGGTGCCAGGAAAATCCTTCGCTTTTAGAAATTTTAGTAGCAGGGGTGGGCGGATGGTGTTTTTGTTGTCTTTTTTGAGAAGCCACGCTGTGCGTATTTCTTTGAATCATCCAGGCCGGCATTTGCCAGGTGACATTCTATCAAAGAAAGGAAGTGAAGTGTGGTTTCACTGGGCAGAGCCTCAAAAACATTCAGTGTTTTGGTTTCATTTTGTTTGGATTTTGATCCCCTGAGAGCTGGTAGTTCAATGACTGTTCAAAGCAAAAACAGAGAATCAGCTGTTTTTCAGCAAGCTTTCTAGGGAGCTTGGGCTTTCTCTCTTGGCATCGGAGAGAAAGATGAACCATCTTCCAGTGTCTCGTCCCGCTATTTCTTACCTCACTGCCAATATTAACAATGATCCAACCCCTCCCCAGCAAATTATCATATAGGATCCTTAGATGCTTGGATTTCACCAAGAGGCAAATTTAATTCTGATGCGTTTGTATTTTCAGTTCCTCGGTTTTCCCCTAGAGTGTGGCTTGGCTAGGTCTTTCTAACAAACACCGGGACGCCCCAAACTGTCCTTGAATAATTTTGGAGAAAGAGAAACCATGCCACATGTCTCTTTCGACCAGTAACCCAAATACTGTGGAAGGTTTGTCTGCCAGCAGCAACGAAACATGTAGGTGAACTGCATTCCGTAGCTTTACATCCAAGATAAATGGATAGTTCTCTGGAGTGCGGCGCGTCGGCTGGCGTGTTTTCGAATCAAGAGGAATTATGCATAGTAGAATTAGGTAGAATATTCCTCATAAAGCCTTTTCTCCCTGCCGCTCCAGCTCACAGTAAAAGCCACACTCTTGCATTAAGTCACAATGAAATTGACACTTTTTAAAGGTGTTCAGACATCTTTTGCTTTATATCCCGATCATGAATTCACAAGGAAATGGATAGCAGAGTTTGTTTGTTTTTGTCCTTTACGATATTGTGCTACTCATTGATATTGCGGAGCAAGAAATGGAGAGGATTGGCTAGGGTGGCTAGCAAACTCTTCTGGGTCCACATTCCTTCTGCCACACTTTTGATTTTGCTCCCAAGTCAATGTGTGATTACCTTAAGTGAAAATAAGGTCCCACTTTCATTTCCCTGTTCCACCCACAACTTGTGGTTTTGATCAGTCCCCTTCCAATACCAAATGGCCTTATTCACCCCACTTCCCTTTGCTATGTTGATCCAAGGAAGGCTCTGGGTTCAGGAACCCCCTTGGCTTTAATACCAAGAGGTACCTCAATGCGGAAACCTCGCATTAAAAGCAAAATGGAAACAAAGAAACCAAAGACTGCCCTTGTTCTCCCTGTGAAGAGAGGATTGAGCTATGAGGATTGAGTTTCTGGCAGCCCAACATAAAGCTTTGCACTTTCCTGCATGTAAGGTGTTCAAGGTCCATTCAGCTGGTGAAATTTGGAGGAAGGAAGAAATCAACAGGCAGATGAGTTGGTATCAGTGTTATTGCATGCACTCTCCTGGTATCAGAGAAAACGGGGGAAGATGAGAGCCGTGATAAGGGGATTTTAGTGTCCAGATTTTGGAATCAACTCTAATATTGGCAGCTTGAGAGATGCAACTTCTTTCTGTCCTCACATTTGGAATTTAACATTGCCCAGTTCTTTGAACTTGCAAAACATGCGAAACACTACTACTTTGAACTTGAGTAAGCTATATAGGCACGGAGACAAGTGTTTTACATTTAAGCTGAAATGAGAAGCCCCAAAGAGTTCTGTTTATTAGTGGGGATGTGTAGAGACACAGCTAGTTGTAAGCAGATATGGAATAAAAGCAAGAAGTATGTATGTCACTCAAGGGTCAATAGAGCAACGGTTCTCAACCTTGGCAACTTTCAGGTATATGGATGTCAACTCCCAGAATTCCCAGCCAGCATAACATACTAGCTGAGGAATTATGAGAGTTGACATCCACATATCTGAAAGTTGTCAAGGTTGAGAAATACGGGTCTTACACTGCAGTAGTTTCATCTAGATATATTTGAAGAGAAGGGATTGACAGCATCCCAATGTCTCTGATGCAACAAAGCAATGCATATGGTGAGTTTTGAGTTTAATCACCCAGTAGCAGAACTTTTTCAATGGTTTTGTTTTGCATTTGGAGTGCAGGCCCAAGGAACATTATCAACAAGCTGTGGGAATCCAGATGTGTGATTTGCAGCAACTAGTTTCTGAGAACAGACTGATCCTATTATAATTTGAATGGAGGACACCTCCATACTCAACATTTCAGAAGATAACATGTCTGGGCCGCAATTATATTTAAACATTACGCATCTTTATAATCACATGTTATACTCTTTCTCCTCAGACTTCTGAAGTTTCCCACTTCTGTGTTCTTATAGCTCTTGGAGGGGAGGGACATAAAAGCATCCAAAATAACACAATGCTCTTGATGGGGATTTACCACAGGTTATAGAATGGCACTGTGTTGCTTGCTTCTCCCTAACACGGAAGTTGCTTGGGGTTGGGGCGCGGGTTGACTGACACAGCAAAGCTGATACCATTGCACTTTCCACCTTGAATCCAATACCTTGTGTATGTGTGTCATTTGGATCTATTAACAGGTTGTAGAGAATTGATGGGTGAATATAATTTTCCTCCGCAGTAATGATATTACTTCCTTCAAAATAACAACAGCATTTATTGGGAAAGTATAGAGTTTTGCTTCTTAAGATTTTCCTGGGGACTGCATCATTCAGATGCCCTCGCCTCATTCCAACAACATACACTAAAGTAGGACACTGCCGAGTCCTGTTGTGCTGCTTCCAAAAAAACCCTCAGTGTCAATCTGTCCAAAGTCCTGGATTGAGTTGGTCAGGGGGAGTGTCATTAGGTTAGCTCTTTTGCAGATTGATATCATACAGATAACTGAATCGTCATGTCTTTGTACAGGATCCCTCTATATTTGTCGTTTATTTTACAACACTGAAATTTCATTCTGGAGGTCACAGGAAGGAATGAAAAATATCAAATGTGTGAAGAAGAAAAAAACCAGGAAATAGGTATTGCTCATTGTGAGTGCGTAGGAGACAGTAATTGCGACATCCATGCTGATAGCCAGAGAGGGCAGAGGGCTTCCTGATGAGAGCCTGCTCAGCTTCCCATTCAACAATTGCTTTAAATGTCTCTGGCTGTTCTGTGCATGGCATTCATTTCTGCTTGCAATCCATTAATTGAAGGGCCTGGACTGCAGTTCTCTTTCTCTACACTTTTGTCTAAAACTTATGCAAATCCGTGAGCTCCACTCATTTTAGCAAAAGTATTCCATTCAGCATTTTCCAGAGCCATTTCTTATCACTGCCTTGGTACAATGCAATCAGATGTGCAGGTTAATCCAAATTGTCCCCTCTGGCCTTCAGGCCAACATAGCATGGAAGATATGGGCCATCTTCCTAGACATGGCCGTTGTTCTCCATTCTTCTGAAGATGGGTGGGGAAGTCAGCCCTCACCAGCTGCACTCTTGTCTGCTCGTCAAGGCCATCTCTGTTTTCTCTCAACCTGGCTGTCTGCAAGTCAACGTGAAGGGCGCATATGCAGAAGCTGGTTCAGGACAGCACTACCTCTAGGGCAACTTTAGAACTCAGACTCTGCTGCTCTAAATATCACTCTGAGCTTAATCACCGGAACCAGTGGCATGCACGCTCTGTTCCCTTTTTATGTGAGAGTGAAATGCACTTCTTTCTCTGCTAGAAACTCTCAGGCTGCTTCCAAACTCTTCATGTGTGAGAATGAAGGGTCATTATTTTGCAAAATCCATGTGAGGACAGCTATAAAGCCTGGACCAGCAACCAGCAGCTCTCAAAAGTGGAGAACTGCTTATCCTTCTCAAATTACATGAACAAGGCTGGTGCTCCAGTAGGATCTCTGTTTAAGGGGGCTCCATTTTCCTATTGTTTGATGGGGAAGAGCCTTCTGTTGGCTCCTTATCCCAGCAACTCCTCACTTGAAACTGGTCTTGTTTTTAAGGTCCTGTGCACCAGCTTGTGCCTCTCCGTGTGTGCTGAGATGCCATTAAAGCAAGACCACCACGGGTTCCGGTGGGAGCCCTTGTGTCAGTAGATTAGTCTACCCCAATAGTGGTGCTGGCAGGGTATGATGAGACTTACACTGTCAGGAAGAGACTGGGCTGGGGAAGGTTGCAGTAAAGGTTTCTAGGTCAAGCAAGCGCAGCAGTGCAAGAGAATTGTTTGCACTAGGACAGGGAGGGGATGTGTGATGGCAGAAAAGATGATGACGGCACACTGGAGAGCTTCAGGCTGGTTTCCGGTTCAAGCCATGCTGCCTCTTTGAAGCCGTCCCATCCCAGCCCTATCCCTGCCTCCATTGCTCTTCCCAGTTCAGTTTCCCTCCAGGCTTACCGGTGAAGCTGTGCCTTTTGAACAGCAGCGTGAAGGAAGGCCTGGGCCAAGAGGTCAGGGCTTGCGGGGAACGGTTCGACTCATGCAATCCCGCCGTGGTCCCTCACTTCCCCTTCTTCCCCATGGTGCTGATCCATTTCTATTTCCACTCCACTGCTTTGGTCTAGTACGTCTCTTCTTCCTTTCCATTTCTCTGTCTTTCAGTTCTTTTCCCTTCCCTTCAACATGCCAAACCAATTTTGGGTCGAGTGCATTAAACAGAAAAAAAATATATAATGAAAATTTTAAAAATATTTAAAAAAATGGAAACTTGTTGAGTTACAAAAAAAAAATTAAAATAATAAAGGAAATACAATTTCTTGAAACCCTAGGTGACCGTGAATTTTTTTCAGTGTTCATTTGTTCAGGAGAACAAAACCAAGGTTGGTTAAGCCTCTTAACTAACAATTTAGTCTAACGTCATTCTTCTGTGGGCTTTTAAGATGTGCCAAGTCCTTGCATTGGCACTGAAATAACGACGCCTCATTCAGGATCATTCATTCAACTAGTTATTGAATATAACACTTGTGTCTTAACATGCTTGACTTAAAAAAAGGTCTGAGAATAGTCTTGTTTTCTCATCAACTGTTCTATCTGTTATTAATGGCTGGAATTGGCTAAATATATTTTGCCTTGTTTTGTCTGGATAAGAACCGGAAAACCTGACTAGAGCCTGTTCCCATTTCACAGCTTTAAATAGTTGCTGCTTTGATGAAAACAAGAAGTAGGAAGAACAGCCCAAACAGTAGTTCCCATTTGCTGGATCAGAAAAAGCCTCAGCAACTCAATTGTACAGGTAGTCCTCAATTTACAACAGTTCATTTAGTGACTGTTCAAAATTAAAACGGCACTGTAGAAAGTCCCTTACGACTGTTTTTCACACGACCATCGTAGCATCCTCACGCAAACCAAATTCAGATGCTTGGCAACTGGCTTATATTTATGATGGTTGCATTGTCCCGAAAGGTCATGTGATCCCCTTTTGCGCTCTTCTGACAAGCAAAGTCAGTGGGGGAGCCAGATTCACTTAACAGCTGCGTTACTAAATTAACAGATTCACTTAACAACTGTGGCAAAAAAAGGTCGTAAAAGGGCAAAATTCACTTAACAAATGTCTTGCTTAATGACAGAAATTTTGGACTCCATTGGGGTCGTAAGTTGATCTGGAGAAAACGCCACACTAGAAGGGGAACAATTGGATTCATAAGAAGGCAAACCCCTGTGTTCGTAAAGGAGCCAAACTGTCAACACATTTCTAGCTGGCGAGATTTCTTTCTAGCTTGTTTGTGAGCTGGAGAGAAAACTGACGCTGGATCCTGGGGAAGGGGCCTCTCTCCACTGCTTTTTCTGCAGGACACCCGCAGGAGAACTCGGCATGCAAGGCTAACCACGGCCTGGTCTGAGAGGCTGGTGTGCTACCCTCGCCACTCACCGGGGAGACCCACCACGATTCTTCATTGTCCTCATTGAACAGCCTGACTGCACTTGGGAACTGCACCTTCCAGGAGAAGGCTGGAGGTGGGGAGGTCCTGTGGCTGTTCATTGTTAACTCCTGGACTTCACAGGGCCTCTGTCAAGGGGAAGGGATGCTGGGTGTTGTAGTTTGAGAATATCTGAAAGGCTTCAGCTTAGACGTCCTCTGTGCAAGGAGCTGCTCTATTCCGCCTGCTTCTCGGGTACCTCTGGAGCCATTTTCTTTCTTGGCAAAGCACACAGAGCAGCCTCCTCTCTGGGGCTGCCTTTGAATGGATTTTAACCTCCTGCTCAGCTGTCTCTGAACAGATTAGGCAAAAAAAGAAAGGAACCTGCTGCTGACCCCCCATTCCATTACGCATCTTAGCTCATGGGTTCATTTCAAGGAACCGCGCTGAGGCTGGGAGGGAAGGAACTGCTAAATGCACTTTTGATACGAGAAGGGGGAAAAAACCAAGGAGGGAATCGCAACCCCACCGTACGTACCACAAGATTCATGTTTTCTTTCTTAGATTTTTATGGATTTTTTTATTGAGAAGACATACAGAATTAAAAACTGCAGAAATGCAATGAAAGAATGAAAAAAAAGGAGAGGGAAAGATACACAGTGGGAAGCAGGAAAAGTCAAAAGGGGAAGAGGAAGAAAGACAAAAAGGCACCAGATTAAGAGACTTTTGAGTTCTAATCTCACTCACATGAAAGCCAGCTGGGTGATTTTGAGCCATTCTCCTCCGCTCAGCCCAATTTACCTCACAGGACAGTTGTGGGGAAAATAGGAAGAGGAAAGACTATTAAATATGCTGTCTTGTTTATAAAAATAAAGGGGTGGTACATTTTTTTGTTTAAGTCTAAACAAGTGCCTCCCTATCTACTTTACAGTGGTTATAAACATGTTACCATTTCCACCTTCCCACTCTTGGTTCCCTTTTTCCTATAAAAAAAAATCATTTTTAATCAGTAAATCCCCAAATCGTCCATTTATTTTTATTTATTTTCAACAAAAAATCCATAAAGGGTTTCCAGCTTTAATCAAAGTAGTTATTGTTCCTTCTCCAATTAGATAAGTCAGTTGAACTGTAAAATTTATAATCACTGCAGGGTGGTTCAATTCTCACTGGATCCTAACCTCCATCTCACTAAACCAAGGTTTACAGAATTATTGTAATTGACTATATTCCTACATTGAACAATAAACTATGCTGGCTGGGTTTACACATTATACCTACCTGAAAACTAATAAATCATATTTCAGTGCTTTGGACCACTATTTAATGTAATGTTGTTCATACAATAACTAGCAACTTCTAAAAACAATTGTATCCCATCTGTATTATTTTTATAAATAACTTGAGATAGGGAACATACGTAATACTCCTTCCTCCTTCTATTTTTCCCACAAGAACAACTCTCTTGGTTTGGTTCAAGATCACCCAGCTGGCTTTCATTTCTAAAGCAGGACTACAACTCTTAGTCCTCTGGTTTCTAGGCTACCACCTTAACCATCACACCAAGCTAGTCCTCCTTGTTAGGAAGGTTCTGCATGCAAAACATGCCACTTGCTACTGATGCATGAACCTGACTTAGGATAATTAAGCCTCATGTCCTTGAGTCAGGAAATCTCCAATGGCAGAATTATGCCCAGCTCTAATTTGGAATCATAATGGCAATGGCAGTAGATCTGGCAGTGATGATGATGGTAGTGGTGATACTGCTTTTGTCACAATATGTTCTCAGTGGTTCTGGCCTCCTAAAGCATCTCTGTATTGTGAGGAACAAGCTTCATTTTTGCTTTGCAGCTGATGATCAAGAGAGAACTTGCTCTGTAACAATGCAGTCGATGTAAATGCAGCTGTAAGTGGGGATGGGAGACACAGGCAATTCTCAGCACATCATTAAAAGGTTGCAATTTCTTCTTAAAACATTTTAAAAGCTGCAAGGCAGCCTTTCTGTGCCATCCAGACACATTGAACTACAACTCTTAGAGTCTTGAGCCAGCAAAGCTATTTGCTGAGGTGATGACCACTGTGGTGCAATCAATCTGGAAGGTACTAAGGTGAAAAAGAGAATACATTAGAAGATATATTTCCTTCCTTTCTTCCCCTTTTCATTCCTGTAAGTTACTTTCCTGATTTCCCACACAAAATCAAATACCACGTTGAAGTGCATGGGGAAAAAAGAAGATTGCATTGTGGGGAGCAAATTATCTAGTATTTTGACCCTGAATCAAATATGAATTACACTGCACCCCTCACCTGCATTCATAATGAGCAAATAGTGCACGAGATCCCATCATGAATGATTCAGTCTCATCTGACATTCACTGCAGCAAAGAGAGTATTCATGTTGGCTAAACTGCCAATATCCTAAATCTTTATGTAGTTGGAATTTAGCCAGGATACTACTCCCCATTGGCTTGTGATTAAAAAGAATGCAACTATTATATTATGGTTGTAGTGAATGCTAATGAAGCCCAGTCTTAGAAGGAACATAAGCATGCTTAATTCAAGTTGGGGAAATCAGGTTTTTTAGCTTAGCTACAATCCTATTCTGCCACTCTTCACATTAATATCCACGGAGCAATGTAAAAAAACCAGCAGTTTTAAAAAATCAGGGACATGCATATGCAGTGAGATAAAACAAGATGCAGAAAGATGAAATTTAGAGTAAATGAAGCTTAGCCATACAGCCCTATGGCTGAACCATATCTGCGAACAATGTTGAGTTTTGTGAATTGATCTTAGGTCAAAGGATATTTGACATCTTTGATTATGATGATGATGATGTTATTCATTCAGTAATGTCATTGTGTTCTTTAGTAGTCTAGTTTTCTTTTACTGCTAACTCTTCCAAGCATAATTGCTTTCTCCAGTGAATTCTCCCACGTGACATGGCCGAAATAAGTGAGACACTGTTTTGTGATTTTTGCCTACAGAATTCCAAATATTTATAACATTTTCTTTCCATTCTTAATAAAGCAGACAGGCCTGTGACTTTTGTAGGGGAATCAAACTAATCATAAGGGTATTTGGCTCTAAAGTCATACCCAGAATCAAATGGAATAAAACTTTCACAACATGGCTTGTCTACTTGGTGGAAGTAAGTCACAGGCTCTGGAATGTGTACATGCAACTCACCTCTAGAGTTGCATTCTCTCTATTCTCATACTTTGGCATACCCAATGCCTCCTTGTAAGGGAACATCAAGTGACCTGGGTTCAGTCCCTGAATTGTTTCTCTCTAACAAAATGCTTTTTTAAACACATCCACCCACACAATCATACCAAAATCTTATTAGTCAGGAGATTCTATCAGATCATTTACCTTTCCACAAAGCTATAAAATGTTAGAAGAAACTAAAAACAGGAACACAAGTTTACAGGCAGCATTTTCCTCTATAACTTTTGTGTTGGAATGCTGAACTTCTTTCTTAAATTATCACGATAATTCTTCCTGAGTTTAAAAATAAAGAGGGAGCATGTGTTACAAGTTAGTGGCCATAAACATTCAAGCATCCTCATGGCAGATGGTTCCCAGATGGAGGAGATGGGCTTGAAGCTATTTTTAATAAAGACCAAAATTTGGCTGTTTATTTGGCTGAGGGTGTGAGAACTCAGCTCTGTGGAGAACCAGAGCCCTTGAACAACTGGGAAGACCTTCTGGGAGATGGAGAGCAAAGTGACAAGCTTAACGTGGCTCTCCTCCCAGATCTGAAGGTGTTCTTTGAGTGTCCCTAAACAGATGGTTTTCTCAAGCCTCAAAATGGACGGCAGTTTCTTCTTCAAATGCTTGAAAGGTGTGAGGCAGCTTTTCTGTGCTGTCCAGATGCATTGAACTACAAATGGACGCTACTATTATCTCCAGCCAGAACTACTATTTGCTGAGGTGATAGCAGCTGTGATTCCACCAATCTGGAGGAGCCCAGGCCCAGAAAGGCTGCAGTAAGTCACTCCAGTTCGAAACAGGGAGATTTTTAACCTCCTATCCCCCTCCAACACAGGCTGTTCCAGATTTAAAATCCATAAACCCATGGAAGATGCCACAAACCCGGCACCTAGACAACTATGCACTTATGTATATTGATGTTCCCTCTCCCCCAATCACAAATATATTTGTCACTTTGGGGTTGCTGCGTATGTAAAAATATTGACCACCCTTGCCCAATGTAACCATTTCTCCAAAATTCAAGTAACTCAGTTTATTTGGAAGCTGGATGGTGTAGGATTTCCAGAATAATTTAACTAATTAACAGGTAACTAATCTTTCACTGAGGAATAAAAAAAACTCCAGGTGGGGGGATGTTCATGACCAGATTAGAATTATTCTCCGGATTCCCCTCCCTACCTCCTCTTATGTCTATTTTCCTCACAGTTTTCTCATCAAAGAAATCTAAGCTCTATCCAACTTTCATACTCAGAATCAACCTGTGATGTCCCATCATTCCAGCTGCTGTTGGAGAGTCAAAATGGCAAAGGTAGATTTGTATCTGTGAGACATGTGGTTTCCAATTGGCAGGAACTCCCACGTTGTCCATTCTGTGAGAATTTACCTTCCCTCACAATTGATGGGGCAGCAACTCCTTGCTGCCATTGTTGCCATGACTGTGACTCTTTTGGAGGATAGCAATATTGTGCCTCTCTACAGTAGTCAACTGGAGGTCTTTGAAAGAAAAAGCAAACTCCAAAGTGGAAGATGGAAGGGGCTGTAGGCTAGCTAGCTGTTGCTCATTGCTCTTAGCAAAGGCTAAAAGTGAACAAAGCCCCAGCAATTCAGAAGGGTGTAGTGACAACACACTGGAACCCCAAGACCCCATGCGGTGGAATGAAAATGTTGGGGAGGGTTTCTTGAGTACAAAGCCAGTGGCCCAGTAGAAGGATCCTATTATGGATGGAATAAGAGCTCCGGCCCTTTGGAACGAACTTCCCCCCGACATACCAACTATTACAGATCTCCGGGCCTTTCGTCGGGCACTTAAGACCTTACTATTTACCCAAGCCGGGTTGTCCTGAGCCCTCTCTGATTTTTAAATTGGTTTCAAAAAATTTTAAATGGTAATTTTAATTCTTAATTCAGCCAATTTGTTTAATATTTTTAAGGGTTTTTTACTATTTGTTTGTGTCTATGTTTTATTATGGCTGTACACCGCCCTGAGTCCTTCGAGAGGAGGGCGGTATATAAATTAAAATAATAAATAAATAAATAAATAGATAAATAAGTAACTGAGCGTGCGAAGATAACGGTGTGCTTAGCCAATGGCACTGCATGAACTACAGCTGGAATAATTATATTTTACAAAACCTAGTGACTGGGTTCAAATATGTTAATCAGCACAAACTTCATTTTGGCTTAGCCTGTTGTGTGAAACCAGCAACAATCAGTTCACACTTCATCAAGTCCAGAGTTCTAAGTAGTCTCAGTCTAATATGCTCTGTCTTTCACCATGCTTATATTAGCATTGCCACTTGGAATACTAATATACTAATAATTATATATTAATCATTATTAACCTTAATGTTAAATTAACAATTATTAATATTACATTCAATAGTGGTATCATTAAATTTTAATGCTAATAATGCCTTAGCAGAGACCTATGTACAGAGTGGAGATTTTGAAACGGTAGAGTATGGTGACAGATCTTCCTTTTTTCCCATGTGTTTTTCTTTGGAACTGGGTGGAGATGCCATGAGAAATAACCGCTCACTTTGTGCTAAAGCTACAAAGCATTACAAAATCATAAAAGTCTGAACTCAGTAATGCAAACATGGTATCTTGAGTTGTGGAAACTAAAAGAGTGAGCCAGCAAACCATCAAGATTATTGTGAGGGGGGAAATATTTTCACAATAGGAGGTTAACCCATTTGTGTTAAAGAAGGAGTGACAAAAATGCCCCAAAATACAATGCACTACTCCAGAACGGTCATGCATGTAAGTGTGTGTATATATGTGTGTGTGTGTTGCCATCTAAACTCCTTCCTTATGTGGACCAAACATTTGTAGCTACCATTTGGGCCTAACAGAAATCATAATTTGAAACCAAGGCTTATAGGCTTGCAAACATTCTTAAGGATAGAGTGGCTCATTTAAAAAAAAAGCCCAGTAAACTGTTGTGAACCCAGCAGTTGTGGTTTATTTAAATATGTCATTGTATAGGATGATCAAACATTGAATGATCAGGGGCTGAATGAAAACTTTTTGGAAGAGTAAAGATATAAGAAAAAATGTAGACCAAATATGCTCATGATGTAGTTAAATAGTACTGGTGGTTTTGTTTTTATCTCTAGTTTTTTCTCTAGAAGAGATTGGTAGGCAAGATCTCACCTTATCTACAATTAAATAACAATGATTGTTGCAATTGTCAGAAAAAAAAGATTTAAAAGGTATGAGAATACAAGCATTCTTAGGACCCCAGTCTACCCATCTGTGATTTGGTCAGAGTGAACCTAGTCAACGCACCACTAAGGGGAAGCCCAATGTTGTACATCACAAAGATTGACCTAGTAAACACTCTGAAATAGCTTTCCACCAGACATTGTTCTTATCAGCAAAGTCAATGGACAGATGGGGAGGGGGTGCTATGGAGATAAAAGCAAGGGGGATTTGGGCAAGGTGTAATATGAACGGCACAAAAAACATCCACAGACCCACTAACAACTGTTAAACCATATCACTGTGTGATTCCTGGCTTGGGAGAGAAGGACCTGCTCGCATCACAGAAGGTGAGGGAAGCAGGAATCTGGCTTTGGGCAGGAAAAAATAGGAGACCCATGTCCATAAATTGCCCTTCCTGCTTTTGTGCTGTGCTCAGAACTCTTCGAGTGGGAAGAAGCCCTGCTGTAATTAAACAGGAAATGGTTTGGATTTAGTTCTGACTACTACAACTATTAATGGCCCAGGCTCTGTTTTCAATTATGGTAAAACTCCTGAACCCAAGTACCAAAGAGCATCAGCTTTTCATACCTGAGCACACAGATTAATTAGATAACCTAAAATAAAGTGCTCTAAAATAGCTTTTTAGGGTAGACACCTGAAATACTGTTTTTCCGCACCAGAGAAATAATGATGGTTTCATCAAAACCATTAGACCAACCAGCCTGGGTCTTCTCTTGGCCATGCCTGTGGTTCTTTGCTGTTTCCTCCCTAAGGACTGGGCTTTTAAAGGCTTCTGTTTTCGGCCTTCCTTCTTTCTGGGCAGGGCTGTTCTGAAGAAGGGACAGTTCGGTGCCACACAAAAGAAGAAGTGCACTTTTTAAAAGGCATTTGTATAGTTTTGGGAACAAGATTTACGTACCTAAAACGTGCACGCTACATCAGCTATGGAACAGCTGATTCACCTTGGCAGTGTGATTTGATTTGACCTCTCATGGGCACGCAGGCACTTCAGCTAAGCTGTAGTGAAGGGATGTGCTGAACACCTGGATCTGCTTTGGTGGACTTCCACTTTATATTCAGTACAAAGTCTAATACCCAAACCTATCCCATGTGTGGCAGTCTTCATGATCTGTATGTGCTGGGCTCTAAATCCTATAGGTCCCAGCCATCTTGACCATGGGGAATTTTAACTGGGTGCCACTTTTCTGACAGATCGATCAATAAAAGAAAAAAAAATCCCACCTGTTCAAGGTGTCCCAATCCCACAGAGTCCTTGCTGGACCTATTTTCTTCAGATTCTAAATAATTGGGTAATATTCATAATAAAATGCACATAAACCAATTCTTCATTAGCAGTATTTTTAGTCTCTTAGTGGCTTCTGTTTTGTTTTGTTTTGTTTTTATTTAAATTTTTATACCACCCTTCTCCCCCAAGGGACCCAGGGCAGTGTACAGCCATTTAAAAACATATTTAACATAGCAAACATAACAAAGACAATATAAGAGAAAGTTAAAACTAGTATAATAAATATGGCTAAATTTAAAAGATCGTGAAATATATTCAATTTTGACTAAATCTAAAATTTAAAATATCTAAAAATTTGTATCCTATTAAAAATGGGGAAAGGCGTGATTAGGCCAAACCAGCCTGAATAAAGAGGTGGGTTTCTATAGCATGGCGGAAAGCACGGAGGTCCGAGATAATACGAATCTCTGGAGGGAGGTCATTCCATACGGTGGGAGCTGCCACATTGTCTGGCTGACAGCACCCTGAGGAGGCCCTCTCTGTGGGAGCGGACAGGTTGGTGGGAGGTATTTGCTGGCAGAATGCAGTCCTGTAGATAACTGGGTTCTAAGTCATGGAGTGTTTGAAGGTCATCACAAGCACCTTGAAGCGCACCCGGAAGCCCACCGGCAACCAGTGCAGCTAGCGCAAGAGGGGGGCCACATGGGCCCTACCAATGGCCCCATAACCCCCCGTGCAGCCACATTCTGTACCAGTTGGAGCCTCCGGGCACAACCCAAGGGGAGCCCCATGTAGAGAGCATTACAGTAGTCCAGTCAAGCTGCGACGAGTGCCTGAGTGACCGTCCGCATGGTGTCGCGATCTAGAAAGGGGCGCAACTGGTGTACCAGGCAAACCTGGTAAAAAGCCCCCCTGGTGATGGCTGCCACATGATCTGCCAAGGACAGCCATGCATCCAGGAGGACCCCCAAGCTGCGAACCCTTTCCGTGGGGGCCAGGGTCTCGTCCCCAATAGCCAGCGATGGAATAAACTAGCTATATCGCAACACCAGCAGCCACAGCCACTTGGTCTTGGAGAGATTGAGTATGAGTCTGTTGCACCCCATCCAGATTTGCACGGCCTCCAGGCACTGGGACATCACCTCAATGGCATTGTTGGGGTGGCCTGGGGTGGAATTGTACAGCTGAGTATCATCAGCGTGTACTCCACCCCAAAGCCACGGATGATCTCAACCAGCGGCTTCATATAAGTGGTCTTATCCACTTGCTGTTGGACAAACAAAAGAAGCAAAAGCATTGAAAGACAATGATGTCTCATCCTATCACAAAGCAATAGGCCCCTCCATGAAAAGAGATGGCCTGGATTTGTACTTTGAGGGATATGTATTTATTTAAGTCTTCATATCGCTAAAACAAGTTGAGATCATCCCCATAGTCTCAGCCATCAAATCCCTCATATATTTATCCCTGGCTCTCATTATCTAATGGGAAAGGAAGTGAGAAGGAAAAGGTCATGGCACAGATTGTGCCTCTGACTCAAACATGTCGTGAATAGGATGATATTGGTCCCAACAGAATGCACAATCAACAGTCCAGACACAACAGGCACCCCTGTCTCCAGTATGCCAGACAATGGACTTAATGCTGACACAGCAATAGGAAACTACAGACTAATCTACAGGTGTGCGGGTGTTTCTCCCACTCACCTCTGCAGTGGAGGATAAAATCATTTGGGTTGTATTTTCTGATGACAGGAAAGCAGAAAAGGAAACATCGGTATGACATTAAATCACAAAATGATACAATCTATATATCAGGGGGTGTGAATGAGCAACCCAAGTGCAATTATGACTATGTTCACCCAATGTACTTAACCTAGTTATAAATTAAAATCTTTTCCTGGATTCATAAGCTAAAATGAGCTGTGTTCACATAACATGCTAAGCCATACACTTATGCACGCATTCACACAGAGAGATACTATGGTAAACACCAAACAAAGAGCTTTTTATATTAAGTCAGGGGTCATCATCTCGGGCCCTACAATCACGTTTCTTATCTTGAGAAAAACAAAGATAAAATGACATTTGTGAATGCATCACTCCCTGAAACTATTTATGAACTATCAGCAGGGGCAAGTCTTCTCAGGAAGGCTTGGGACCTGTTTTTTTTTTTAATCTGAAATGCATTCTTCTCTTTCTTGTGACTTTCTAATCCTCTTCATAAGGAACTGCCATCCTTTATTTTCAAAAACAAGGAAGTCATACATAGCCTGTGACCTTCCCATGTGTTATCCGCCTTACATGGCAGATGAACTTTTATAAACTCTTAAAGCATAGGCAAAGCATAGGCCAAAAGCAAGAAAGAGTGTGAGGTAGTGTGTGCCAAAGTATTCCTGGGATAATTCTTCATTATCTTTCTTTCTTTCCTGAGTCCACCATCTAAACTCTACCTTTTTCTATTCTTATTGTCCCTTTTCCCAGGATTATTACATTGAAAATTTTCAGCATTGTAACGATTTTGTGAAGCAAATTAAATGGTGAGGCACCCTGGGCAAAGGTGTGGATCGGGCATTTATGCAAGTATCTCCAATAGTCAATCTATACATTGAGGTACATTGTGGGAATAATCTCCCTTTGGCAAATGTATTGCTTTGGACTTCACCTTTTCTCGAGTTCTTCTGGAATTCAGCACATGGCCTGAGAGGTTATTGAAGTAGCCGTAGCTCGGGTTCGAAGAACGAGGCAGGGAGACTCTTTCCAGTAACTTTATTCGTTATGGTAAGTAA
>JANHFO010006355.1:20346-31404 GCA_032468095.1 Pareas carinatus | reverse complement strand
GGTAACCACAGCCACTCAGTCTTGGAGGGGTTGAGTCTGAGTCTGTTCTTCCCCATCCAGATCCGCACAGCTTCCAGGCAACAGGACATCACTTGCATTGAGTACCATATTTTCCCCCAAATAAGAGCTAACTGGAAAATAAACCCTAGTGTGTCTTTTGGAGCAAAAATTACTATAAGACCCACTCTTGTTTTCGGGGAAACATGGTAAGCCAATATTTAGCAGATTTCAACTGCACCATTTTGACCTCTTTGGGGAGATGAGTTTAACAGTGGCAGCATTGCTTCCATTCTTCCATCTGCCCCCATCTCCAGAATGAAACCCTGGCATACAATTTTTCACTCTGAGTGGGTTTAAAGAATGAGAATGGGAGCTGCCTTCCTTTGAGATGCTTCCTGCTCTTACCTCAACCAACACACAACACCCACCCACCCCAAATTCACCACGTCTGGTAAAATGACAGCATCCCCAGATGGCCCTCGGTGTCAAACCCCTCAACATGTGGAATAACAGCTTTTCAAAATGTTTCCTCTCTTTCAAACAGCTTTGAGAGTGTTTAAATCAAGGTTCTGTTTATCAGAAGAAAGCTTTTTCTTTAAGAAAAAAAGCCATTTTCTAATCCAGATTGATTCAGTGTTTAAACAAGGGCCTCCTTTGAAATCCACTGAAGAAAACAATTGTAACCTCATTCTTTCCTGGATGCCTCTTTCTGCTATCTGCACTGAAATCTTAAATTCAGCTTTGAGTTTTTCCAAGAACCTCTCAAGCTTGGATGCCAGATATGCTGGACCAAGTGCAGCAACATATATTGCCATTATTAATCACATCAAGACAGTAAAACAGGTGCCATTTGGAAACAAAAAACAGCATGCGTGCTTCATGGAAATAGCCCTGCTGTGCCTCGGCCTTCAAGAACAATAGTTCCTGATTACGGAATCGGTGTCACTAGGCAACAGTGCATCTGATTTGAATACTGCCATCTTGTGCAGGAAAAGGTGGATTGGTTCAGGTGAGAAGATGCATTTTATCTGTCAAATGACCCATGTTGCTGTTTTAAGTAAAGATTGCTAGTAACTCTACCTCAAGGCAAGATCTATATGGGATCTTGTTGTCTTTCAAATTCAGTGTTATAATGCATAACTAGAAACATGGGTCACTGCCAGTAATAAACAGGTAGAGTCCTCCTTGGCCATTTCTTGAAGCACCTAAATGCTAATTGCAGGAAATGAATTATATTGACTACTTCACCAATGATGCCCCATGTCAGTCATTTGGCCATTTTGTAATGGAAGGTTACATGTCTGAGATCTAAAATGAGCCCCAAAATAACAACTCATGAAAAAAATGAATATCTAAATCAAAGCTCTTGTCATGTCTTTGGAGTATTTTCTTACCTGAAAACAGCTTTGCATAAATGAGATTGGTCTGTATAAATTTTCCCCTGACCATGTATGGAAGAGTGAATGCTAAACAAGTTTTGTACAACTATTGAATGTAGAGAACTATGAAGATAGACTTCAAGAAGAAATGCAAGGGCAATTATAGAAATATCAACTTAATTGTAAAAGAGAAGAAAGGGTAAGAAGGAAGCTCAAGACTGCCCTGCCTTGATTCTCTTCTGCACAAGAGGAAAAAGTGAAAGAAACTCTAATAGACGTTCAAGAGTCTGTTATTATAACCTCCGAATGCAAATTCCAGTAGCCTTAGTAGAATCTATTTCTTCACCTGACCTACCTCAAAGGGCGGACAACAAAAATGCCTGTGATATTTGAAGTGCTATGTATTTTTGAAGTTGTAGGACACATTCTGATGAAAGGATACCATATTTTTCATATTCTAAAGAAGATACATTTTTATTTTGTTTTGTCCTACTGCTTTTATACATGGTTGTAATCAGAAATTCGGAAGATGCAGAATCCAAAAGACATTTATTTATATAAATGAGTCCTTGAAAGGGCTAGTTTTTGGAATTATTCTACAAAGGACACCAGAGGTCAGAAGCAGTTTTTTCTACCCTACTTTCCTGAAACTTCTATAAGGAATAATTCCCGAGAATTTGTAAGAATCTCCATCAAATATAGGCCATGATAATAGAGCACTACAGGATAATAGGCATGCTTAATCAACATTGCAACACTACACTTCTCCTTATCAAGATATAGACTCTATGCAGTTTACAAATGTCATGTCACATAGTGGCTTTTGTATGTGAATAAAGTAATGGCTCATCATCAACACAAAGGTTCAGTATGTCCAACATGATTGTGATGCTGATAGAATTACTACCAATTATGAGTTTACTTCAAAGGTAGATGAATTAATAATCACAGTTGAGTCCTCAATACTTTAGGTTATCCTGTAGTGACAAATGAGGCAACACACCAGTATTTGTGCAATTGTGTCTCTTTCTGAATTCCATTTTGTAGTGTGCCATCCAAGGAACAAGATCTAACCTGCACTCAAGCAGAAGCTATAGGCAGAGTCCTCTTTCGTGGATTGAAGATTAACAATAGTAGTTCATCAGTAATTAAGCTAACTAAATTCCCTATAGTTACTAATTGAAGCATTTATCTCCCCAAACCATACTCAGAGCTTTCTTGTCTATTTGTGCATATTTTCTCCTCTAAATATAGATTTTCACTGGGGGTTGTCTGGAAATCAGACTTGTATTGATTTTATAGCAGACAACACAGTTGCTATGGCTTCTTTTCTTTTTAGAAAATACAACTAGATGAGCATATTAAGCATTTTATTTTATTTTTATTAAAGTTCTTTACCTTCCCATCCAAAATGACATTTCCCAGGATCCTTGGAGACAAGCAACTCATTGGGGACATGTAATGACTAGCATTCAGTCTGGTGAAGATTGTGGTGCATATATTCCAAGAGTTCCAACAGAGTTTTCTATCCAAAGAGAAGTGCTTGTCAATCTATTATTGTCCCTATGGTAGGTTAAATTGCCCTGATGGACAGGAATGATGTAAAGGGCTCAGAATGAAAGGTTTTTTGCTTCTGTCTGCCAAAACCATGCTCAGATATAAAAACCTCTCTCATTTTTGAAAATTTTTTAAACTGTTGCTTATCAGGAAAATGCACCTCTTGTTTTGAATAACCAGGCTGCTTCGAAGTAGACAGTTTGATCTTGGGAAGAGGGGGGAGAGTTTCAAGCTGACCTTTTGAAAAATGAGAAAAAATTTGAATCACATACCCTCTTACTTACTGGAGAGATAATTAAAAAGGAAAAAAGCATGAGTGAGTTGCCTTCACATGGCAATCAGACGATCAGTTGGATATTTTACTGCTTCCTTTTTGTTAATGGTATGAATTTAGTTTTGTGCAGCAATGAAAAACAAATTATTGTTTTGGAGAAAAGTCCTTTTCCTATTACCTCAGCTCTATATCCCCTCTGTCTTGGCAATTTATTGTGGGGACTAAAATTAGTCTCCAGTCATATATAAATGTCTGTTGCCAGATGTCCATAATAAGAGTCATTTTTGGGAGCAGCTTTCACCAGCTGCTTTTTTTACAGTCTTCAGCTGATTACATTCCTTCTCAGTGTTTTACACAGGGATTTTTTTAAAAAATATATCAAAATGCCCCTTGAATTAATAAATAACCAAACTAACTGGCTTGTGATTTTATCTTTCTATTCTTTACTTGTGTGTTCCTTTTGTTTGGGCTCATAGCTATTGGGTCTCATAGCTATAGGGTTGATATTTTTAAATGAAATTAATAGAATTCATTTGAATTCAGTTCATTTAAAAAATAAGCACAATACATAAATATATATTTAATGCAAATGTAATTTAATATTTAAAAAGGACAAACAGTAAACTGAATTTCATGTGAGGAAAGAAGAGGAAGGCATTCAAGGTGGAAAATACATCTGAGCTGAACCACAAGATGACAGCTAGAAGAAGACTATGAAATTTATGACAGACAATAATTCATGAAAGTAGCTAAGGCCAGAAGCAGCATGATAACATACTGGAAGTAACTGAAACAGAAAAAAACTTTTAATGTCCCTTAAGCAGGATAAGACACCACAGCTAACTGAGAAGTTGACAAAAATGCCAGCATTTTTACTGTGACCTCTTTGTCTTAAAATATACATCTGCCAAACCAACACTTAGATGAATTTTCAACAGTACCCAAAATCAACTCAGATTAGGTTTACCATGCAATTTGACAGACCAGTCAGGAAAAGTGTCAGGGCTAGAATGGCATCACCTTATAAATTTAGAAAGGCGTAGAGAATCCCAAGCGAAACAGCTGACTGATCTCTTTGATGACTTCCTAGATAATAAAAGCACTTAGATTTATATACCGCTTCATAGTGATTTATAGCACTCTCTAAGTGGTTTACAGAGTTAGCCTATTGCCCCCAACAATCTAGGTTCTCATTTTCTGACCTCACAAGGAGGGAAGACTGAGTCAACCTGGAACCAGTCAGGATCGAACTCCTGGCAGTGGGCAGAATTAGCCTGTGATACTGCATTCTAACCAATGTTCCACCTCAGTCCCTATGAATGATATGAACATATGAATGATAATCCTGAACTATGGAAAACTTTGTTTCCAATATTTAAACAAGACAGTCCAGAAAAACCTGTTAACTACTGCCAAATCTCTTTCCTCTCTTTAGCTTACAATTTCTTTACTCAAGTTATACTGAACAAAACAGAGAAAAAACCTAGATGAACACCAGCCATGACAGTAACCTAGTTTTTTACAAAAGATACTCAACCATTGACTACCTCCACACAGTAAACCAGCTGATGGAACAAATAAAAGGGATTCATATACTTCTGGGCCTTAACGTCACTGATTATGAAAAAGCATTTGACCTAAAAATAAATACAAAGGTAAATACTTAAAAAATAATCAAGATCTATGATATAAGACTTGACATAAACTTGACATCATCTACTTTTCAATGACATCGTCATAATCTATCATAATATCCAAAAAGCCAAACGAGGTCTAAATAATTTCAATATGGCAAATGGAGCAGCTAATCAGAACATCAACTGTGGCTTCCAATGTGAGTGAGTGGCTGACTGAAGATGTCTTTGCAAATAACCAGAGACAATGACCATTGTGAAGAATGAAAGACCACTAAATAGACCAGACCTTCAAGAGAACAAGAGAACAAGCAATTGCCCATGAGTGCTCTGAATGGCAGATCCTAAAACAACATAGATTTAAGTGCCTGGAGCCAAGGGAGATGGCATCTTTGTTCTCAGCAGCTGAGCCTGAATAAGAGCACTAAACCAGACATATTCACAATCTAGTCACATTCAGAAATGTTCAGTTTAATCGCCTTATAGATATTAGAGACAAAACCACAAAATGGCAAGCTTTGACACCTGATTACATTTACCTCTTTTTTTGAACTTAAAATATTTTAAACAGAGACTTAAGAATTTAAAATGATTTACAACTGGCAGAAAAAAGAAAAAGGATTTTGATCTAAAAAAGTTTTAAACAGATCAGAAGGCCAGTGAGGTTTGGAATAGTGGTTACTTATGTTGTAAGATTTAAAAAACAAGTATATAATTAAATAATGTGGGAAACAACTGAAGAATTAAATTCATGTAGCAACTGAGGCTTGGTGGTTGAAAATGGACACTAGAGGGAACTAAAGGACTAGGCAGAAAAGTTAAAATGATTAAACCAGCCACAACGTTTTTCTTACCTTAATTATTTTTTGGAAACATTTTAATAACTAACATCTCAGAAAGGTGTACAAATTTCAATAAATATTTTTTAGTAGATGAGATAAAAAAATTAAAAAATGATCTGATATAAGATATTATAGAAGACAATGAAATTGAGATTATCAAAACTGGGAATACAAAAGACAGGATCTGAATATGAAACAGGTTAAACAAGAAATCCTGGAGGATGTCTCTTTATGGGATTTACATAATAGGCTGGTGAAAGTTCTGAAGACTCCTCTTAAATGCCAAAGATTGATTAAATATCAAATCCTACCGAGCTGTTAAAATAATGCAAATGTTAAGATTGGGAAAAGCAAAAAAAAAGGATACACATTGTTTTTTTAAAGTAAATTGGATTATTTAAAATAATTTTTTTCTTTCAATAAAAGTGCATAATTTTTTCAAATGCATACTAAGCTGCTAGGACATATTTATTTAAGATGTTTGAACCTACCTACTTAATAAATGGCACTATTAAATCTTTCTTTTGGCCTAGGAGCACTATATAAAAAAATATTGAGACACTAAAAGTGCTATGAGCTAAGGAATTTTGGGAACTTAATAATACACATTCACAGCATCATTTCCAAACTCTGTTAGAAAACACTTTTTCTTTAACATCTCATTCATGGCATTCAATTCAAACAAAAATATTTGTGAAAAATGTTGCCATTAGCCATCTACATATACCATGTTTCCCCAGGTCTTATATTAATTTGTGCTCCAAAAGATGCATTAGGACTTATTTTCGGTTAGGTCTTTTTTTCAGGAAATACAGTACTAAATGCATCCATCCAGCTGATGTCCTTAACTGGGTCTTATTTGGAGAATTGGGCTTATATTACGAGCATTCTAAAAAAATCATGCTAAGGCTTATATTAGAATGAGATCATTAGATATATACTATATACTGCTAAAACTCTCATGTCTTTTTGTAACCTTTAATTGAGTGAAACAGTGCATCGTGGGGCAACAATTTTTAAATCAAGGTACCTCAAATTGACAAACTTAAAGAACGCATCCAAAACCGGGACCATTATTCCTGTGGGATTGAAATTTCAAGGATCTTCAGATCAGTTCCATTCAGAAATCTATAGCTGCTGCTACATCACCACAGCTAGCCATGTTCAATTGGTTGTGGTTTTGACTACATTTCTCAGGAACCCATGGGTTGCATGGAGCAAGAAAAGATAAAAGGGATGTATTCCCACTTTCTTTCCTATCTCCCTCTGGCCCCTGTGCCAATTGGCTGGTGGGAAGGTCTGACTGGCCAGGGATAAGTGTTGGCTTTTGGAACCAAAGCTGAAAATTGAAATTCCCAGTCATAGGAGAACACTAAACTATTCAAGGTTCTCTTTGTGTTTATTGTATGATGTTTCACCTAAATATTATCTAGCACTTTCAGTTGGACATTACCTACTAAATGTATTGTCATGTAGAAGAGAAGATGCCATTTCTTTATTATCCTTTTTATATCAATGAAAATATCAAAAGCAAAAGGTAGAAATCTCTTCCAGATTAAAGAAGTAATGTTCGTGTGGGTCTCTACTTGTGACACACCCAAAAAGTGCACTGGTTTTACTATTAGCTTCATAATACAATTTGCATTTCAGCATAGCTTAGATCAAATAACCTTAGAGGCCAGAAATTCATAATGAAAAAGCAAGTGCTTTGCTGCAGGTTTAAGTTTTAGAGATTGGGAAAAGATCATTTTGAAGGGCAACCCAGAACATGCATTTTTATGTGTAGAAATCACATTTCCTACAGAGTAAATTCGTTGCTGTTAGTTTGCACTAGCATAGAAGCAAATTTAAACCTGCATTTTCTTTCTTCGAGAAGAATAGTGAGTGATTGCCTCAAAATAGTCACTAGCAAGAGTGACAGTTTGAATGAAAAAGGCAACAAAAACAACACTTATTCTCATTTAATTTGCAAAATGTGCCACACAAAGCAATGGAAACTGTCAAAACATATCATTTGTTCCACTTTACAAACTTTCCAAGACAATTTGCATGTGGTCACATGTGTGCAATTACTGAAATGCAAATTAAAATTAGTAGCAGTTTGAAATCCAAAAAATGTTAAAGTTGCATTACCTAATTCTTATCACAACAAAAATAACATAAAACATAGCAATTCCTTAAAAGTTTCATCAGTTTGTCACACTGCCTCCTATGTTGTTTTAATGTTTTGAATATCTACTAACAAAATCAAATTAAAAGTTTGCATGTAAATTGATTTTCTTTGTTAACAGAGCATAATTAAATTCATCCACCCCTGTAACAGTTTATATCAACTTTCTCCAGATGTTTACATACTGTATATCAGATTTCTGGACAAACACAATGCAGTAGTTATCCCAGCATGTTCTTTGGAGATACAAAATCATGGAGTTTGCAACTACTTTATACTTTAAAATGCAAAGTATGAAAATAGATTACATTAAGATCCTAAATTATGTTATATTTCCCTTAAGGTGCAAAAAGTCTTCATTTAATTAATGGTTTTTATTTAAGGAAAGATAATGTGTTATCATAAAGAGTGATATACTTCTTTTTCATTGTAAAACAACCAATAAATTTTCCAAGGTTGTAATGTCAATTTGTCTCCCAGTCAGATCGTGTAAATCAGGAGCACTCGCACTTAACAATGGTATTTTTAAAAAAAGCAGTATTTCAAAGTAGTCTGTAGTGAAATAGATTGGTATCTATTGGATCTATGAAAAGAACCGAGTTGGTTTTAGTTTCTCCTGAAAAAAATGGAATGGCAGTTTGTCCTGTCAGACATTTCTGACTTAGGGTATTTGAAAAAAGCCAGGGTGATCGCAATAAACATAGCAAACAATCAAAAATATATGTGCTGAAGTTCAGGTAAAAGTGAAAATAGTAGTAGTACAGTCCTGAAGGTGCTTTTTCAAAAGCCAGCTGAACTTTCTTGGGGTGTTTTTTTTTTTGACAACATTTCATTTCTCATCCAAGGAACTTCTTTAGTTCTAGAACTCAAGAAGCAAAACATTTTCAAGGAAAAAACCCAAGAAAATCCATTTGCCTTTGGGAAAAATCCTTTTGGGACAACCATGACTCGGAAGATTGAGAATCTCTATAGACTTTCATCAAAATAGTTTCCCATTCCTCCTTCCCAACTAAAAATTGATCGTAGTCGGTTAATGCTTTTCTTTCAACTAATAACATAGAAGCAACATTTATTGAATCATATTTTGAGGGGTGTGAAAAAGTCTACCTTCTCCTCTTCTCAACAGAATGGCTGTTTGTTATATTTTACAGAGGACAAATCCATGAAAGCACAGCCTATTTTACATTTGGAAGGAGTCACTATATATTGCAACCTACTGTTTTGTTCTACCTGGAAATTATAATGAACAAAATAAAAATAAAAGAATATATGTGGGTCAGGGTTGAAATATGGAGCTCCCGGTGGTGTCGGTGCTTGATTGCTTGCTTGCAGATGTTTCATTACCAACTACATAACATACATCATCACTGTCCGTGAATGTGGGATTTGCTCCCTGTTTCTATACAGTAGCTCGCCCTGCCAGTTGTATTTCCCCCCCATGATAATACAGTGATTAGGATGTTATTTTCTGCTTGATCACTTGTCTGGTGTTAATCCCTGCTTATCTGAGTGCTTGTTGCTGGAAAGGATGTGTAACAGATATTTTTGGCTCAATTGTGATCGATTTCATTTCGAGAAAACATCAGAATGAAAAAGACCTCTTTGATCTTTTTGTTTTCCTCTTAGTTTATTCATTTTCTCTTTTGAATGGCGTGAAAACATGGCTTGTCTCAATGTGTCTATTGATGGTTGGTTTGTGTCTGAGTGCCAGGCTTCCAGGAATTCTCTGGAGTTTTTGGATTGAGCTTGGTCTAGGATGCTCTGTTCCCTAGTTCAGGGGACCCCAATCTGTGGACCGGGGTTCACTACTGTGGCCTAAAGGCAACCGGACCGCGTGAGAGGGGGACTGTCACGTGCATGAGCACCACTGGGTGAATTGTGCAACGACTGCTGGACGAATCGTGTACGGCAGGTGAGTCACGCCCATGACAGCCGCCAGGCAAATTACATTCACAACCGCTGCCGGGCGAATCTCGCACGCTGGGCAAATTGCATGTGCGACTGCGTGCCGGGACGCCAACCCAGAAAGGTTGGGAAACGCTGCCCTAGTTGAAAGTATGGCTGAGTCTGGCCATGTGTTGTGAGATTAAGGAGAACACCAAAGACGTCACAAAATAAAAAGAGTTTACTTCTCAGAATAAGGAGCAGCTCAGCACCAACAGCCACGGAGAATAGTCTTGCTTCCCTTACGCATGTGGGAATGACCTTGGGAGACAGGAGGAAGAGCTGCAGCCCAGACACCCATCTGAGAAATGAAATTCGAGCCCAGAGGACTTTGTCTATCAAAAAGCCGAGCAGTCTCTTTGGCTTAACTCAAAAGCTCCTTGTCTGTTCAGCAGGGCAAGGAGCAGCAATGGGATCT
Organism: Pareas carinatus; assembly: GCA_032468095.1. NCBI lineage: Eukaryota > Metazoa > Chordata > Lepidosauria > Squamata > Pareidae > Pareas > Pareas carinatus. The sequence goes on along the minus strand of JANHFO010006355.1, from coordinate 21,186 downwards.
GTCCAGAATAGGAAGAGAAGACATGGAACTCCACGAGAAGAATTTGATTCCAAAGCAGAAAGTGAATGGGTCCCTTCCGGCAAGAGACCAGGCAAGGAGAACGAATCATTTCTCAACCCTCAATCAGGGTGAGGCAGCCTTCCACTCCAGCACTCACCTCGCTCCAATGGACACAGATACGATATTGTCAAGGTTGAGTTTACACCACTGCTCTACATCACGTGCAAATGTTGCACTGAACATGGCTCTCTTGACAACGTGGGAGGAACATGCCAAGAAGATGGTAGCCAGCTGGTCTCGGAATCCTGTCTTCCCGTCTTCAAACAATTTGTCCGACTCATCGACTACCAGCCATTCAACTCTAGGGCGAAAGATAAGGCTGCAGTTAGGAGGTGATACACGGCTTACTTAGGCAGACACTAAAATCAGATCACTGCTCACTGTCACATTCCGGATGGCCCTGTTATGGCGAGTGAGCAAATATCAGGACGAATGGGTGTGGATATTTAATTATTTGCTAATTAGTGCATAGCCCATTTTTCTTCTAAGTTTCTCTTTGATGATCACTGATTTTCGTTCATGTTCCTTCACAGCCACCCTGAAAGATCATGACTTGCTGAGCTTTTCTGCTACAGACTAGCAAAACTATGTAAACTCTACAGATATTTATAGAATAGAATAGAATAGAATAGAATAGAATAGAATAGAATAGAATAGAATAGAATGTATTCGCCAAGTGTGTCTGGAAACACGAGGAATTTGTCTCCGGTGTACATGCTCTATTCTTACATACAGGCTATAATTGACAAACTGTGATTACAATCATAAGATGCATTCATA
>JANHFO010006354.1:40763-52092 GCA_032468095.1 Pareas carinatus | reverse complement strand
TCCTGGTTAGTGCTGGCTTCCCGGGATGTGACACGAGGCTGGCTCCAGAGTATTGTGAACGCTTCCTTGCGGGAGGGTGTCATTCCCACTGTCTTGAAAGAGACGGTGGTGCGGCCCCTCCTCAAGAAGCCTTCACTGGACCCAGCTGATTTAAGTAATTATCGTCCTGTCTCCAATCTTCCCGTCATGATGAAGTTTGTAGAAAGTGTGATTGCACACTCTCTACATCTGGATGAAACTGCGCCTGGATGAAACTGCCTATCTGGATCCACTCCAGTCCAGCTTCAGGCCTGGGTACAACATGGAGACAGCATTGGTCGCGTTGGTGGATGATCTCTGGAGGGCCTGGGATAGGGATTGTTCCGCTATCCTGGTCTTGTTACACCTCTCAGCGGCTTTTGATACCATCGACCATGGTATCATGCTGCGCTGATTGGGGGGGTTGGGAGTGGGAGGCACTGTTTATCAGTGGTTCTCCTCCTATCTCTCTCACCAGATGCAGACTGCTGACAGGAGAGCAGAGGTCGACACAGTGGGGCCTCACTTGTGGAGTGCCTCAGGGGTTGGTCCTCTTGCCTCTCCCGTTCAACATTTATATGAAGCCGCTGGGTGAGATCATTCGCGGCTTTGGGGTGGAGTACTCAGCTGTATATCTCCACCCCAGGCCACCCCAATAATGCCATTGAAGTGATGTCCCAGTGCTTGGAGGCCGTGCGAATCTGGATGGGGTGGAACAGACTCAGGCTCAATCCCTCCAAGACTGAGTGACTGTGACTGCCAGTGCCGTGTTATAGCCAGCTTGCTCTATCGCTGGCTATTGGGGGCGAGACTTTGGCCCCCATAGAAAGGGTCCGTAACTTGGGTGTCCTCCTGGATGCATGGCTGTCCTTAGCAGACCACACGGCAGCTGTCACCAGGGGGGCCTTCTACCAGGTCCGTCTGGTACGCCAGTTGCACCCTTTTTTAGATCACGACGCGATGCAGATGGCCACTCAGGCACTCGCCACGGCCTACCTGGACTACTGTAATGCTCTCTACATGGGGCTCCCCTTGGGTCGCATCCGGAAGCTTCAACTGGTACAAAATTGGCCACACAGGGGGTTATGGGGGTCAGTGGCAGGACCCATGTGGCCCCCCACCTGCGTGAGCTGCATTGGCTGCCGGTGGGTTTCTGGGTACGCTTCAAGGTGCTTGTTATGACCTTTAAAGTGCTCCATGGCTTAGGACTCAGTTATTTACAGGATCGCATTCTACCAGGAAATACCTCCCACCGACTGGTGCGCTCCCACAGAGAGGGCCTCCTCAGGGTGCTGTCGGCCTGACAATGTCGGCTGGTGACCCTCAGGGGGAGAGCCTTCTCCTTGGTAGCTCCCACCCTCTGAAACCATCTCCCCCAGAGATTCGTATTATCTTGGACCTCCGTGCTTTCCGCTGTGCCATAAAATCGTATCTTTTTATCCAGGCTGGCCTGGCCTGATCCACATTACCTCTCCACTTATTAAAATGATTAATGTTAAATATTTTAAATTTTTAGATCTGGCTATAAATTGGATTTATATTCTGGCCTTTAAATTTTTCGGCCATATTAATTTATATATTTTAATTGCTTTTAATATTGTGTTGTTTGTTTATTGTAGTTGTGATTGTTGTTGCTTTTAGATGGCTGTACACCACCCTGGGTCCCTTCGGGGAGAAGGGCAGTATAAAAATACAAAAATAAATAAATAAATAAATAGATATTTTGGGTTTGTAAAGACCCTCCATTTCATTAAAAGGCAATTTTGGTGGCTGGGTATGAAGAAGGATATCAAGGAGTATACATATTCATATACCATTTGCACGACCATGAAACAGTTGCCTGGAAAAACTCATGGATTATTACAACCAATGGCTAACTCTTTCAAACTGTGGAAGGAAATTGCAATGGACTATATAGTTGACTTACCCATCAGTAAGGGACACACTGTTATATGGACTGTGGTTGATTTGTTTTCTAAACAAGCACATTTTATACCTTGCTCCAAACTTCCTTCAGCAAAGGCTCTCGCTAAGCTGTTTGTCCAACAGTGCACCCAAAAAAATAATTTCAGATAGGGACACACAGTTCACCACTAAGCTTTGAAAGGAATTCTTACACACCATGGGGACAATGAAGGGCCTCAGTTCCGAATTCCACCTGGCTACCAACAGCCTTGCGGAATGCACGAAGTCCATAATGTCCCAACACTTAAGACGCTACATTAATTTCCAGCAAACTAATTGGGTGGACCTGTTACCTTTTGCAGAGGTAGCATACAACAACACTGTATAGAGCAGTACGGGGCACTCACCATTCAAAATCATGTCAGGGACCGATTTTATACCCATGCCCAAATAGCACAGGAACCCCCAACCTCTGTGTCATTGGAAGCTTGGGTTGATAGTATAAAAACGGCCTGGTCTGACATAAAATTAGCATTGGAAGAGGCGAATAAAAGGCACAAGAGACAAGCGGACAAAAAAAGGACCCTACACCCTAATGCTAGAGTGGAACATCTCATATACCTATCCATGAAATATTTGAACATAAATGTCCCTAGCAGGAAATTAGGGCCTAAATATATAGGGACATTCCCTCTTGTAAGAATCATCAACCCTGTTGCAGTGCAATTATGGTTATCTCTCTCATTCAAGAAAGTTCATCCTGTTTTCCATTGTAGTCTTTTGAAGTCGTATTGTACTTCCAATCTGAGACTGGTGGCTCAACCACCACCGCTCCCTGTTCTGGTGCAGGGAAGGAGGCACTATGAAATAGATGCTATTTTAGATTCCAGAATATTGAGAGGAAAATTGCAGTACTGAGTTATTTGGAAAGGCTATCCCGTATCTGACTCTCAATGGGTGGTTACTGACAACATCAATGCTCCCAGGTTGGTACAGAAGTTCCATCGACGTCATCCCAACAAACCACGGGGGGTGAATGCTGTGTGTATTTTACATTGACATGTTTCTCTTTCTCGTCCTTATCCTGTCTGAATGTTCTAGGTCCGGTCTTTCTTCAGGGAGTCAGAATGTCAAATTCCTTATTCTCACAATTACAATTAGAAATGGACCAGGCCACCATTCACTAGGAATTTGCCATGCTTGGAAGTGAAGGGGTGTTGGGCTCTTCTAACTAGAGAAAGTTGTCTGTTTAGGAATGCTTATCAACTGTCGCTGCCCATGTGACACACAGAGAGGCTACCAAGATAATTACCTAGAGACTGTTGGACTGCTGTGGCAAGAGGTGGAACTTAAACGAGCCATAAGCTGAACTACGCATGTTCTACCAGGATGATCAGTTCTGGCATTGCACATCCCAGAGTGAATTCATGTCCTTCTCGTAGCTCTTTGATTCTAATTAAAATACTTATTCTGTCATGTGGATTTGGTATTTTATTTATTGAGGAGAATGCAGAGGATTTGACAGGGAGGGTCAAAAGAAGCAACATGGTGGATCTCACACTGTAAACCCCACCCCTTCTGTATCTGCCTGCAGTGTCAATACACATACAAAAGGGGCTTCCATTGTTTGTTCTGACTGTCATTTTCTCTTTTTTGACACCCCCACTTCCACAACACTGTCACCCAGGTGCATGTAAGTTAGCTCTGTGCTGGTTTTTCTGTCTATTGTTCATAATTCAGAATCTTCTTTCTGTTATTTATACAACATTTTCAACAGTCTTTGCATAGATTTGATCCCATTCACCAGAAATACAAACAGCTTGCTTCAACAATGTGAACATGGAGCTCATATAAAAATTCAAATAGATCAAAATTCCTGTCTGTCCCAATCAGAAACATCTGGGAAGAAGGGAAAAGGAACAAAAAGTCAAATAGTGATTTCAGCTGAGCACATATAAGAGAGCTAGGACTTTGATTCTTCAGTTGCACATGCTATTTTGCCTTTTTCATTACACAGACCTGTGGATGTCCCGCCTAATAACTTCTATCTCATCTTAATGAAACAAGACGTTGTCCTTTACCACATAGGATACTGTTATTTCTGGAGTACACATTAACTTTCTGCCTGCCCTTCTTACTATCCCTGTGGAACAAATATCCTTCTTCCTTTTTCTTTCCTTAAGTACACATTACCTCTGGAGGGCTCTTACCAAATGTTTGGCCTTCTCCTCACTCTCTCACAGCTTTTCATGATCCTTCTTCCAGCTGGCCTCCATGCAGGACACCCTGGAGAAACATAGCAGTCTCCTTCAGAAGTGACCTCAAATGGGTTGTGGCTTCAACCCTTCTCCACATTCCCTGCTAGTTAGCCACTGACCCTCAAGATTATCCTGGTGTTTGAGGAATGATAAAAGACAGAGTAAAAAAAGCAAACAGAGCAAACTGAAGTTAGAACAACAAAGAGAAGTTCACATTAGCCTTTTCACTTTCTGTATAAATGACATCTTTTCCACAATCTGAAACCTTCCAGATGTTCAGTCTATCTGAGAATTATTCTCAGTGGTACAACCAATGAGATACTTCATCAAACCATGTTTTCTGCAACAAGGATTGTACTGCCATGTTTGTTTGGTTGTTTTTCAGCCCAGCAGAAGATTGCAGTAGTGGGTTGTAGCTCCTGGCTTTGCCATGTGAAATGGCAGGAAAGATCTGGCCATGGGTGCCTACTTCACTTCATCAGCCCCAACAGCTTTTTACTTCCTGCTAGGCTCTTTGATAATAAATGAGTTGGCCTCAACTATGCCTTGCTGGCTTCCCAGAACAGGGAACGTGGACTGTTTTCCTCCTTATCCCCTGTCATAGGATTTGCATTGCCTAATAAACTGGTGCTTAGACACTGAATGGAATGAAAATTCCAATGAAGGTTATCAGCTTCCACCCGCTCCATCACTACATTTGACAGGATGTGCCCCTGCCTCCTGTTGCTGACGTCTCCTACCTGGTGCTGAGCTGTACCAGACAAAGTTCCGTCTCCTCTAGCCTCTTGTCAAGAATCTCTTCTTGTTCTTGAAATCTGACCTGCTGCTGCAGCAGTGCTTGATTCTGGGCAGACAGTGACTTCACCTGCTCCTCCAGGAGCTGCTGCTTGTTTCTGGCTGAACTCAGCTTCATTTGCAGCACTTCCATCTGTCTTGTATACTGGTGGAGGGAAGGGAAGGGTCAGTAATGAAGCTTAGAGCACCTCTGGGATCAAGATTAAGAGAATGAGGGTAAGCTATGCAGAAGCAGAGAAAAGCTGGATAAGGGGATGTTTTAATCTCTTTTCGCCACAATTGGGGAAGACTTCAATTATATCTTTAAAAGTTTTGAGAAAGCACTGGATTCAGTAATACACTTTGCTGGAGCTACATAGTTAGATTGTGCTGACCCACTATAAAACTGCAGCTTTGAGGATTTTATTTCCTAGTCTCATCTTCTCCCAATTAGGGGAAAGATTTGCAGACATTGCTTTTGTCTGAAGTTTTCCTAATAAATTAGAATGGCTCCCTCTAGCTCTTGTTTGAACACAAATTTGTTATTGCTGTGATTCCTAACAACAGGAAAACGTTTGTTTCAGTTCTTCCTCCACTACAAAACTACAAGGGAAGAACTGGGAAATGTAAATGGCTAAAAGTGTGACTCCCAAAACAGGAGAAGTGTGTCTGAGGCTGTTCTCTGTATTGTCCAGTGCAACATGTCAACTGCCCATTGCTCAGTTACTCACCTATGAAGGCATAGCTGGATTTCTGATGCAGTTTCTTTGAGAAAAATTAATATGCAGCAGACTTCTTTTGTAACATGTGGCTATTGACCTATAAAATCTAAGGCTCATTGACCAAGCATCCCAACGAGGATTAGCCCCCCAGAGTAATATAGATGAGATAGGTGTCTATATCAATTGGATTAATTAAATTAATGGTGAACATTAATTATATTTCTGGAATTATATCTTCACTTTTTAAAAGTTACTTTTGCTAAATGCATGTATGCAACTTTCAATGACACACATTATTTTGGTGGATTTTTAATTAAGAATAGATTAACAGAAAACCAAGCACATGGATGCTCCTCTGAGGACAATCCTCCTATACCTGTTCCAGGGGTTGCATGGAGTACAGGCAATTTTGCATTGTTGATGCATCCTCTGAATGTCGTAACCAAGGGACGGATGGTTTCTGGGGCAGCGATACAGAAGGGTGGAGTTTTGAGCATTCCTAAAGCAGAAAAACATTATTTGATGAGTTTGAAGAGACCAAGGATCAGAGAACAATTACAGAGACATGGAAATATTTTAATCCACTTGCAATACAAAATGCCCTTTAAATGGAGACTTCATGCTGGAAAACTAGGTGGAAGGTAAGAAAACCTCCCAGATTTCAATGCTCAGATGAATAAATGTTGAGGAAAGTCTGAATGGTAGACTTGAACATGACTTCTCTGTAGAACTGGAGTGAGAGAGACTTTTCTTGTAGAAAAGCTTTTCCTTTGTGTTATATCAGCTGCTTTCCAGGAAATTGAAACTGGACTAAGGGGAGTTGTGGGCCATCAGGACCACATTTTAATATAGTAGTTGAGCAATTCACTCTAAAACTAGGCTTACCTGGGATGCCTTATGGCTACCACCATTGCATAGGGAGGAGTCATAAGACTGAGGGCTTCTGTCCTGATTGTCAGTCACACGCTCTATGCTACTCTGTTTGCGAAGACGTCGAGATGCCTTGTTCTGGGTTGGGACACTCTGAGTACGCTGCACTTTGCTCCTGGTTTTGGTTTGATGTAAAGGAGTCAGGGCTTCTTCCTTGCCTCTGTTCTTTTGGATGCTGGTCATGGACTTGCTCTTGATTAGAGGACTGTACTTGCCCAGATCTCGTGGTGGCACAAACCCTAGTTTCTGTTTCTCAGTGTGTCTGAAACACAAAGAATGAGGAGTCAGCTGTGGAAAAGACATAGTAATTCAGAGCAATGCTGACAATCTCAATTTCAGATTAAGTTTTCAGATCCAAACTTGGCTCACATCTACACATCCTTATGTTTTGATGCATAACTTTCTCACATTCTGCATGATGGCTTCTCTATCATATTTTTTTTAACCATTTTAGGGCAATTTCTGTGTGCTATCAAATTATGGACACATCCATCTGGCCACATTTAAAGTGCAATTCACCAATCCTTTAGCTGGCATAAAAATATGCCAGCATTAAATCTGCTATTCTGCCAGCAAAGCCCTATTCTATCTTTGCAATCAGATTCAAGAGTGGTTTTGTCTTTATAGTTTCAATATGGACAATTAAGGAAAGGAAATGATGGATTCCCCAGCTTTGTTTACCCTCTCTCCACATGTCACATGCCAGCAGGAAAAACAGATGCCTATCACTCTTCTTCATATGTGATGAGGGGAGAATAGATGGTAGACAAGTACTTTGACCAGCGAATTTGCCATCTTTCAAGTTGCCAAAAATAAATCACAGATATTACATGGCTATACCACATTTGCAATGAAGAAATTAGCTAGGCTAATTTTGAATACAACAAGTTTTTTTTGTTTTAGGATGTATAAAGAAGTGAGCTACGAGGAGTGCTTCTGGTAGCAGCGCAGTGGCAGGTCAGGAGCTCTGGAGTTCCGGATTGAACTGCGCAAAATTTGGCAGTTCTGGACCTTCTGAGATCCTAAGCTTCCCTGGAGAGGAAGCTGAGGAGAGGGGACATTCAAAGATCTCGGGGATGGTGGCAATCACCCCGAAATTGAGAAGAAACCCCTCTGAAGAGCTGTCAAAATAGTGAAAATTGTGAAAACAGAAATAGTGACCTTGAGGTCATCTGGTGTTTTGACTGGAGATAAAAAATATTTTGAACTTTGAGAAAAAGAAACAAAACTAATAATTGCTACAAAATGAGTAAGACTGCAAGGAAAGGATCTATTCCGACATCAGAATTTATGAATCAAGAAATGTTACAAGCAATACAAAAAATGTTTAGAGAGCAAAAACTGGAATTTGAAAAATTAAATAACAAACTTGATGAACACAAAGAGTGGATTATTAAAAATCAAAAAGACATTGGAGAAGTAAAAGAAAAGATTATTGATCACGATAAAAAGTTGGAAAATTTGGAAGATGAGAAACAGGTGGTGGTGGCAGATTTGGCTTCTTTAGAATTGGAAAAGGCACATTATTAGATTAGGCTGCAGAACGTCCCAGAGAAAAAAGAGAAAGGTGATGAACTAAAAAGAAAAGTAGCAAGTATTTTTGCTAAATTGATGGACACGATATATGGACAAATGTAATGGGAAATCGATGAAGTATACAGAATGAGCACTGTGCTTGCAAGGAAAAATAATCTTCCTAGAGAGACACATGTCAGATTTAGAAGAAAAACCACCAGATGAGAAGTACTGAACAGAGCTAGAAATGTAGAAATATCAGCTGGCGACAAGAAAGTCATGGTGTTGAAGCAAGTACCTAAAAGAATTAGAGATACTGGAAAATTATATCAATTCCTGACAACCAAGCTGATGAAAAAAGATATCAGATTTAGATGGCTCGTCCCAGGAATTCTCTTTTACTGGAATGAGACCAGATGTTATTTAAACTTAGACATGAAGACAGAAGAATTTTTACAATGCCATGGAGACTTATTTGACCAACAGACATTATCTCAACCAATGGAAAAGATGGTAGAAATATCATAGGATCAACCACAAGCACAAGCAAAGACACAAGAGGACCAAATTATGGAACCAATTGACATATTTCAACTCCTGATTCAAATTCAAGAAACACGAGAACCTAGACAATTAAGACAGAGAAATAAGTAAATATGGCAGAACAGAATGGAATTATTTCAATAAATATAAATGGACTAAATTCACAAAAGAAAAGGAATTTATTTTTTTTAAAAATATTGAGATTAAATTTGGATATAATCTGTCTGCAGGAAAGACACACAAAAGAACAACATTACACATTATTAGAATTTCCAAAATTGGAACAATTATACTATGTTTCAGCAGTTAAGAAAAAAAGAAGGATTGCAATTTATATTAAAAATAAAATAAAATCAAAATTAACCTACAAAGATGAGGATGGAAGAATACTAATGATTGAACTTTTTTTACAAGGTTTAAAGACTTAACTGACTGTGGTATATGCACCAAATGTTAATCAAGAAACCTTTTATTAAGAATTGCATGACAAGCTGATTGAGTTACAATATGAAAATTTATGTCTAGTAGGAGATTTTAATGCAATGGTGGACTCCAAAAAGGACTATAAGACAATGATAAAGAGAAAAAAAGTGGCGAAGAAGTCTACTGAAGAAATTTTTAAGGATGACTGAAGAATTGTGATTGATTGATTTCTGGAGAGACTTAAATATGAATAAAAAGCAATATACATTTTACTCTAACAGACACAAATTGTGGTCAAGGATTGACATAATCTGGATGACTTTAGAGCCGAGGACTATGTTGCAAGAGGCAGAGTTTGAGTCAACTATATGGGCAGACCATATTCCCGTTAAAGCCATATGGAAAGGAAGAAAAAGAGAATTTAGATGAAGATTGGATAGAACTATTCTACAAGAAATTTTTTTTAAAGACTGCTAAAAAAGAAATGGGCTACTATTTTAAGGAGAATCACAGAGAGGATACATCTTTATAAAACACTTGGAATGCGGCAAAAGCAGTCTTTAGAGGATTAACTACGAGATATATGGTTAAGAAGAATAAAGAAAAACAACAAAAGTATAAGGCCTTACAGGAGGAAATCAGAATACTTGAACAACAGCTATAGGAGGAGCCACAAAAATTGTTTTAAAAAGACAAATGGAGATGAAGAAACATAAATTAAACATGTTGGAGGCAGAAAGACTGGCAATACAAATAAAACCTGCCAAAAAAACCACTTTGAAAATGCAAACAAACCAGGATGATGGTTATCATATAGAGAAAACAGAACCATTTATAAACTTTGTGATGACAAAGGAGAGATGAAATATACAAAAGAGCAACTTAAGAAAATAGTGAAAGATGGTTACACAAAATTATATGATCAAAGAAACATTGATATGACTAAAATAAAACAATATTTGTATACCTGTCAATTAGCACAAATCTCAAAGGACCATAGAAAAATGTTAAATGAAGAAATAACTATAATGGAAATAATGGAAGCAATAAAAACTCAACAGAATGAAAAAATGCTGGGTCCTGATGGGCTACCAGCAGAGGTTTATAAATACAAGAAACTTTAATTAGCCCACTGAAAGACCTATATAATGATTTATTGACAGGGCATCAAATTCTGAAAATGTGGTTTGAAGCTAATATTACATTGATTCCTAAGGAAGAATCAGACACTACACAAATTAAAAACTATCATCCTATACCACTGCTAAATGTGGATTACAAAATTTTTGCTTCAATAATAGCTGCTAGATTGAAGAAGGTGTTGGAGAATTTTATACATGAAGATCAAAATGGATTTCTAACCAAAAAGACAAATTAAAAATAACTTGAGAATAATTTTAGATGTTTTGGAATATTATAAGTTGCATCTAAGTAGCCCAATGGCTTTGGGTTTTTTGGACGCGCAAAAGGCCTTTGACAATTCATCATGGCAGTTCCTGTTTCAGCAACTGGAAGTGATGAACTTTGGGTGTGACTTCACAGAGACAATCAAGACAATCTATTCGCAACTAACAGCAGAAATAATAGTTAATGGAAGGTTAACAGAAAGTTTCTTGATAAAGAAGAGTACGAGACAAGGTTGTCCGATCTCTCCATTACTGCTTATTTTGACATTGGAAGTTTTGAACAGAAATGTTAGAAATGATATAGATATTAAAAGTTTGAAAGTAAGAGATCAAATTTATAAATTCTTGGTGTTTATCCTAGAGGATCCAATAGTGATGATACCCAAACTGATTCAAAAATTTGAGGAATCTAGAGAAGTAGCAGGACTTAAAATTAATAAAGAGAAAACAAAAGTGATACTTTCCATGCCGTTTTCATTTTTGCTTCAGGTCATCTGTGGCTAAACACTGCGAAGATCACAGCACAGCATGGCAGAACTTTTGAGGAGTCCCAGTCCCAAGGTGGTCGCCACCTCCCCCAAGGCTGCGGAACATCTCCTCCCTTTGTTGCCTCTCTGAGGCAACTTAGATTCAGCTCCAGGCATGGAACCAAACTATCTACCAGCTGTCAGGCAGTTTGACTTGGGTGCTCCCTAGTCTGCTGCCTCGCCGCTGCGCTGTCGACTGGACGTTCCCCAATCTTTCCATTACTGTTTATCTTGACTTTGGAAGTTTTGAACAGAAATGTAAGAAATGATATAGATATTAAAGGTTTGAAAGTAAGAGATCAAATTTA
>JANHFO010006354.1:26168-40663 GCA_032468095.1 Pareas carinatus | reverse complement strand
CTATTGATATTGATAGATGGCAGAATTTATGGGAGAAGAATTTAAGGATGACAAAAGCAGTGACATATAAGGAAAATCTATATAAGATGTTTTATAGATAGCATATGACACTATTGAAATTGTCTAAAATGTCTGAAGTGTCTGATAAATGTTGGAAGTGCAAAAAAGAACAAGGTACATATTATCATATGTGGTGGATGTGTAAATCTGCTGATAGATATTTGAAAAGAATGGGTACAAGAAATGACAAAAATACGAATAAGTTTTAAACCTGAAATGTTTTTTATTAGGTATTGTACTGGAAGAGCTTGATAAGCAATTGTGGTATTTAATTGTACAGGTACTCACAGCAGCTAGAATTGTTTTTGCACAAAATTGGAAGAATGATTAGATGATGAAGAATGAAGAAATAATTAGAAAATTTTTAGACTGTGCAGAAATGGATAGGCTTACATTATTATTGAAAGATAAGGAAGATACAGTGCACTTCAAGACGTGAAAACATTTTTATGAATGGTTGGATAAGAGATGGAAGGAGTAGGTATAAGATAGTGTTAGTTTACTTGATAGATATTTTGGATAGAAATTAGATTTGAAATGTATTTCCAAGTGATTGTTCTTTTAATGATTTATTGAACTATGAATATTTTTATTATATTGTGTGTTTACTGTATGTTTGTTTGTGTTTCTTACATTGAAAATAAAAATAAAAAATTTTTCGCCAAAAAAATCAGAAGTGAGATACATCCTCCATTAGGGCTACAAGGTGGCCATGACCATAGCACCAAGAAGTAAGTAGTTAGAGGGGATAAAGCATTCCTTGTCAACTCCCACAGGACCAACCATCACCTTTGGTGCTGCCATTCATTACCTCTCTTCCCTTTGAGGTTCAAGAAGAATGGAGACAGGCACAGGGGTTCCCTCTTGGATGGCCTGGAGGATTGCTGGCAGAGGCTGCAGTTTCTCCTGGGTACACTTGTAAGTAGAAGAGCAGAAATGGTCTACACAAAGAACTTCACCAGACTGATGGCAGAGATTGCTTTCAGTCTGGCCAAAGGCCGATCTATTTTCTATCTCTTCCATTTATACATTTACACCTATATATATTTATTTCTTATACTGTATATTTAAATTCATACAAACTTGAACGAACATACTTTATAAAGTATCTCCTGTCTTGGACAATTTACCTGCAGAATAGCTTTCCTCCCTCCCTTGCAAACCTTATTGCAGACACCCTCTCCACACAGTCGATTTCAATCACAAAAAAATTCATCTCATACTCAGTTGAACAAGAGTCATCTTTGCCAGTCTACCAGCTGCTATAAAAGTGGCTGGAAGACTGTCAATTGCTGATTTAAAAAAAAAAATACTTGAAAAAAATCTTAGAGGACTAACAGAGTATGCATCACTGAAGAGGGCAGTTGAGGAGAGTTACCCACATCTACTCATCTTCCTCCCGTCGAGAACCACATTCAGGTAGGAGAGAAATGGAATTCTTGGAATAATCCCAAGCTTATAGAAAAGGACTTATTGTAGGGGCTTATTTTGATCATTATCCTCTACTCTCAGTTTGCATGACATGGCTGGATGGAAGAGTTTAGTTTAGGAACCAAGGCTGTAACATGATACTGACCTGGTGTTTCCCCAACATACTAAGTCCCTCCCTTTATCCAATAAAGCATATTGTGCAGACACAGCCAAACATTAGCTTTTTCTTCTCCTACATATCCTGTGTTCCTAACTTCACTGTTGGGTCTTCTGTTTTCCCTCCTTTGATCTCATTTGCAATTGCAATTAGTTCTTGGTGTGCAGCATGTAGGCAACAAGGGTTCAAAACCAAACTTAGAAGATTTTGTTTGAGAAAATAGTTGGTGGCTTGAGCCCTAAATTTTAATATCTGTTTCTGTCTTTTTATTTTATAGATTTTATTAATTTTCACTATAAGACAAAAATACAGAAAAAGACAAAAGTTAGAGAACTGAGAGAAAAAGAGAAATGCAAAGAAATAGAAAAAATGGTAGTGATTTCTGATTTTCAGTGCAGTAAAATACAAATAAATTGCAACCTCAACCATTTGCTTTGCATTTCACACTATTTCAGGCGATTTCTATAATAACAAAATCATTCAAATCATCAAAACCTAAAATCAGTGTTTCATTTTTTTCAGTTTCAAGTAAAAAGCCCACAGAAGCACCTGTTTCTGTGCTGGTTTCACATACGAAAAGGTTCAACCTTTTATTTTATTTATTTATTTTATTTATTAGGATTTCTATACCGCCCTTCTCCCCGAAAGGACCCAGGGCGGTGTACAGCCATATAAAAACAACATAAAATAACATAACAGACACCACACTTTGTGGATGATGCAAAAAGGCTTTTTTTTGGGATCTTGCCACTAGAGGGCAGGCTAGTGTAACATGAAAATCCCCCTCCCCCACAAGTAGCTGATACCTGTTCCAGAGTGGTGAAGATGTTGCAGAGCAGGGAGTGAAGGATGGATAATTCCAAGGCCAGGTCAATTGAGTCATTATAGGCACTCAGTGCTATAGTGCTACCAGGACTTGAAACACTGCTGAGAAATGATTTCATGGTATTCCAGTTGTGCTCAAGAAATTCATTCATGAAACTCATATAGGCCTCCTTCTCCCCAAACCTATGGAAAATGAAATACCATGTCACTGTAATGGAGAGAGGTATGGCTGAGCCCTGTAGATCAGAGATCCATACCTTTTGCCGCTGGTACTGCTGGCCAAATGGAGAACTTACACAAATTCTGCTGAGACAATCCATTTAATCTTCTGGGCTGAGAAAGTCAGTGGATTCTCCTGCCCCACAGGCTGCCAGTGCAGTGCAACTGGCTAATATAAAGCTGCCCAGCTCTTGCCTTCTGGCCCAATAATTGCACCATGAGATTTTCCCTATTCTTTGTGTGGGAAATTCCATTCAAATACAGCTAGGTCATCCATAGTGGAAATGGTAGGACTCATTTTCACTATCACACACATACAGACTCACACAAACCACAACCACTATTTTGTAGATGAGGAGTTCTATGGGTTTTTTAATTAATAGTTTCTGTGGCTGAAAACATTTGAAACCTCTGGGACCTAGTTCCTCATAAGGCCACTACAAGCCTAAGAAGAATCCAGCTGGATTAGACAAACATCTCAGCTATTCAGCACATCTTTAATGCTGTGCTGTGCCAACCAGAAGTTGATGGGAAACCCCCAAATCAAGGTGCAAATGTAGTAGGTCTGTTTTTTCTAGTTCTGAGGTTTTTCTGTCCTACAATTGCAGCAGGTGCTCTACAGTTGTATAGATTTAAAAGACAGCAGAGAAACTCATTGACAATGAGGCCAATAATGACTATCAATGTGAATCACCTGGATGAAAAAATTGCTGTGTGGGTGGACAAGGTTGCACAGTACGTGGTTAACAGGAACTTCTTTATTCAGAACAACTAACTGAGACAACCAGCACACGCTTGGTGCCTCTTATTTATAACCATACAGAAAGGGGCTTGAATTTCCCGGCGGGGCGTGGAGCAGCCAATCACTGCTTGGAGTGCGCGTGCCGCCGCTTGCCGATTGGCCACTCTCGCTGGCTCCAGTTGGCCAATCGGGGCTGTCACTTTTTGTTCACTCAGCCGGGCTGCAGTGAACATGGGGCATAACAGAACACAACAAAAATATCACTATGACTGCAATTTCAACTCAGTCATATTGAGTTAGGTACATTTTAGCATAGTTGTGCAAAATTCAAGTAATCAGATTATTGTATATTATATCATAATTAACCTGTGGGAGACCTCAAAATACTGATTGCCAATTCATTAAAAGGAGGTAAAAATAGGAGTATCATTCTTCTTGTAATTATTTCCCTATATCACCACTTTAAAAAGTGTTTTCTGACATCTTGGACTGATATTAGTTATGAGGTTTTTCTAAATTGTATTTTGTTATGTTTTTCATTATACTAAACAATAATCGTATCTTTTGCTTTTGCGTAGTTCCATAGTTACCTCTAGATGCCTTTTCAAAATCTGCGCTGTCTTTTGCATTTTCTACAAGTGCTCACAGAACCACATAATGTCATTGCTCTGATCATCAATGCACTCCTTTTCGTGGTATAGACTAGAATCATAGAATCAGAAAGATCTGGAAGGGATGCAAGGGTCTTCAAGTCCAACCCCTGCCCAGAGCAGGAGACATTCTTCCACCCTGGCCATTGGCTGCCCAATCTTTTTTTGAAGCCCTAGTTTGTATCCGAGGTCAAGCTTCTAGAATTCTGAACCAGGGACGTAGTTACTTACGTGGTGAAATTGGCCAGGTTCTGAATAACTTTTGCCACAAGGGTGAGGGTGCGGGAGGTGGTGTCATCGGGGTATTTCTGTGTGAGGCCAAAAAGGCTGGGGGACATAATGGCTGGGCAAAAGAAGCGTAAGAATAGAGAAGCAGAGACAAGTCGCTGGCCAATGTCCATCTTGCCCCGCAACTGGCATGCTTCTTGCCAGGCTGTGAAGATCTCGCTAAGTTCAGCTGGAAAGGAGCTGCAGAGAAAAAAGAGATAATGGGCTGAAAGAAGACCTAAAGGCATACCAGTGACCACTGATCCAGACAGTGATTGCAGCCATGTCTCTTGGCTAAACAACCTTGCCTGGATTTGTTGAATTTTGTTTCAGAGTATGCTTGGGTTTGGATGGAGTGACCAATCACAGTAATTTGCCTATTGCCAGCCCATGGACTTTGCTCAGGAACATCTGAGGATCTCACTTGCAGCAAATTAAAAATTACTGCAAAGTTGTTTTTGTATACTCTCACATGAAGATGAGCTGCTTACACTAAGCGAGGGGTAAACTGCAAATGTATACTCATTATATTTAACTTTATATGCTAAACCTATCTATTCTAGCAGAAAAGCCCATTTTTCTAGTTCATTTGGGCCTATAGGCTGTTTGCTAGATGAACCATCAAAGGTTCAGCCATTTGAGAAATCAGAAGCCCAGAAATCCCTCTACAAAGCAGATCTGGACTCCCCTCAGTGGTGGCAGGAGAGAAAGCTCCCTGACCACCCTGCCTGATACTCAAGTACGTACTTGCTGGACATAGCAATCCTTAGGAAGACCTCTTCGCAGAGTTGCTGCAGATGGTTGCGATTGTCAGCCAGGTCACGGGGAGGGCATTTGCTTGGGTCCACTTCACAGCAATCCTCCAAAAGGTTTGACTGGGTTATAATGTCACCTGTGAGACATTCCCCCATAGATTTATGTTAGGTGATGTGGATGGCATAGTTGCAGCTCTGTTGTTTGGAGAACCACAGTTCTGGATCACAGACCACAGTGGTATTTCTAACTTAATTTCTTGCCTCCAACTAGAAACACTAATAGATTCTTCGATGAGGCTATCATTGCTTATTAAAGACCTAAGAAATGGTAGTCATATTCTAGCAATGCCAATGATGAATTTAGCTGATTTTTCAGGTTCCCTCCAAACTAAAGAACCAAAGCAGTGGTTACTATCAGTTATAGATTTCTCTTACCATCTTGAATCACAATTTACCTTATGTACTGTGTAACAATTACAGGCACTAACACTTGGCACATTTTTCTTAATATTATAAAGCAGAATTTCTAAGTTAACTTACTTAATGTGGCCAGCAGGTATGGGCTTCCCACCAGCTTCATGTACTCATCAATGGCCTTGGTGGCTAGTGTGTTTTCACGAAAAATCAAAGCTTCCCGTTCATCGAAACGGTCCAGCTCAGCTATGCCTAAGTCAATGAGAAAATCCTGCAAGGAAGATGGGAAGGGACTCAGTAGGATAAATCCCATCCTGTTCTGTGTTTACATTTAAACCTTTAGCCAGGCTCAGGATGTTAGGGAAAGGGTAAATCGATACCAGATTTTTTTCCTGTGGACCTGAGAGTCACCTTGGCAGTTAAAAGAATAATCCCACAACACCAGGTGATCTAGCAATAAAACCACTTGTGAGGGAAAAATCAGCACAGCAGTAGGAAGAAAATGCTGGTGATGAATCTGAGTATCAGGTTGTTTCCCAGGATCTCAATGCCAGTCTGACTATTAGTAAAACAAATGATACCTTGGCTTTGCCTGTGCTCTGCAAGACCCGCACTAGGACACTCATCAGCTCTTCCTTGTCTCTGGCATTGAGGCTGGTCTCCAATGAAGCACATAATTCTCGATAATGGAAAGTGAGATATTCAGCAAATTCTTTGTACTGTACGATGGGCATCACTTTGATATTGCAGTATCGTCCTCGGAGTCGAAGGGTGGGCATGTTTGGCTTCTCTTTGCCCAGTGGGTACCATCTCTCCAAGGGCTGGCGCACAGCAGCCAGGTCCTTAAGGGGAACAGACATACTTGCAATGGGGTTCTCCTTTGGCCATAGTCCTTCTTCTTCCTGTACCAGGCAGACCTGGAGTTCCATAGTTGGTGGAAGAGTCTTGAGATCAAAATGTTCACCCCAAAAGAGAGTTCCTATGGGGCTGGCTTGCTTGGCTGTTGTGCGGGCATACAGAATGCCATCCAATTGGATTTCACAGTGATAGTGCTTCCTGGGGGACAAGTCTCGGACTTCATATACCCAAAGGCTTAACCTGTGCTCCATTCGTTGGCAGTTGTCCTGGAAAATGGATGCATGGAACAATGTTAAGAACTGTGATTGGATGCAAAACAAGATGTGCTACAACCTGTCCAGTATGACACCTTTTTGACGTGTTGGATTGCAATTACTATGAAATCCATACTTCTAGGATAAGTACAGATTAAAACTGTTGTCAAGTACAGAAAATCAGGAGTCCAGGCAGTTTAAATGAATATATATAAGTTTATTGTGCACTAAAACTCTAAGAATCGGAATTATCAAAGTAAATTGGCGGTAGATCAAAATCAATGGAATTTAAGACAGGATGAACTTAGATCTCTTACGGACATGAAAGGACGTGAGACTGGTGATGTGTTTGACCCTCCCTCATGCTCAACCTGATCATTGTCTACAACTATGTGGTAATACATGAAACTTTTAGATATGAAGGTGAATTCACAAAGAAAAGGCAAGAAACTAATAGGATTAGATCCAAAGTGGATGAAAGATCAGGTTTAAGGATTTGCTGGTGGGAGCAGGAGGAGGACACACAAGTAGAAGAGACTGGAAGGGCCTGTCAGTGCTTACAAGCACTATCAGCTCTTTATGACTTCTTGGTCATAAAAACTGGAATTTCTGCTTTGGATGAATGACTGACACAAGAACAGAGACTCTGTCAGAAGACAAGTAAGGAAGATTTTTATAAGGCGAAAATACCAGGAGAAAGAAAGTGGTGTTGGTAAGAGAAGTTTCCTATGGAAAAATATGTCCATTTTATGAACAGCACAAGTCAAGACTACTTTACCATACTCGGCTGGACAGCTTGACGTAAGTTCTCCATCCAATGGGTTCTCTCAGCAGCAGATGAACAGCTAAAGCAGTAGCGTTTCCCAGCACTCAGGATCTAAGGCAGGAAAACTTTGTTTAAGTCATGCCCTGGACCAGGCTGGTCTCTTCTCTTGTTCTTGAGTAACAGTCCCTTTGTCGGGATTAAGAAAGTCAAGGAGCAATAAGCAGCTGAAATGGGTGTTATGACACTGCATGATTCATGACTGCCAAAAGGGTAGTGGTTCATATAATATATTCATCTTGAGATACCAGACTAAGCTGGTTTGCCATGACTATCAGAGAGCAGAGGACGCTTATGTTTATGCAGAAAAATATTTGGGTCTGCAGCTGCTCTGTTACAAAGGATATACAAGTTAAGCCTTTTGCCTCTTTTATAGATCCTGGCAGTCCAGAACTTCCTGAAATCCTTCATCTAACCAGAACAACTTTATGGATGTATGGAGTATTAACAGGAAACTGAGATTCAATCTGAAGGTAGCTGAATCTCCAGGACCACTTGCAGGATATAGAATTATTTCACTACTGAATCAAGTGATTAAATAATATATAACAAGTGATGAAATAGTATATAGTTATTCTGTACCTCAAAGCAGTGCTGCTGTCCCACAAGGCTGCTGTGAAGTGGTCGGATCAAGACATCTTTCTCATTGCTCAGGTCCAGGGTGAGAGCTGGGCCAGGCAAAGTCTCCCTGTAGGAAACAACAGAAAGGCCAAGCCAGAATAAGAAATAGAATGTGTTAAATATCATGGGGAGACAGTAATGAGACTCGTGTTGAAACAGAGCTGGTTTATTTACAAGCAAATGTAACTGGAAGCACGGAGAAGACAAAGTGGCTGTCAGAAGCTGCACGCTTATATTTATATATTTGATAGCTATCAGCTGTGATCAATCGGATGCTAGGAGATTCCTACGCTTGGGTTTCCCCCATCTGTAACTTCCCCGGGCAGAAGGGCAACATTGAGTAACAAACTTTTGTGTATTGTGCTTATGCTACATTCTGTGGATTGGTGGTTTGGTGCCAATTAATTCCAGTACACAACACACACACCCCGAGAAGAGAACAGTCATTGACTTCACATAGACATGCAAATTATTATTATTATCTATTATTATTTAGACTAATATACCACTTAACAGTGCTTTACAGTACTCTCTAAGCAGTTTACACAGTCAGCATATTGCCCCCAACAATCTGGGTTCTCATTTTACTGGCCTCCTAAGGATGGAAGGCTGAGTCAACCTTGAGCCAGTGAGAATTGAACTGCTGAAGTTTTGATGACTAATGGCAGATGGCAGTCAGCAGAAATAGTCTGCAGTGCTGCTTTTAACCATTGTACCATCCAAAATAAGAGAATGTGTTTCCTATCGATATTGGATAATATTAGAGGAGTATGAGAGGACAAATAATATTGATTGCAATTAAGCCAAGCCAAGCCTGTGCTATTATTGGTCTCCTGAAAAAAATAAAAATAAAAATGGGAATAGAATAACAACTATAGCTACAAATAAATTATAATTGTAGTAGAAAACAGTTGCATGTTTGATTCACCTATGCAGACAGTCTTGATGAACTACTGCGATAGGAAACGTACAATACTATTTACCAAGTTCACTGATCAATTTAATTCAGGCAAATTAATGCATATATATCTACATATATAAAGGCAAGGTAAATGCTTTATTCGTGGTTACTACTGACAAATGTAAAACATTGCCAGAAGGTTCATGTCTAGAGCAAAAATAATAAAAGCAAACTGTATTTAAAAGAACAGAAAATGGAAGGAGGAATAGTGTTGGAAGCAGACATTGTTCAGAAAAAATGCAGCCCCAGCCACTTTAAGAAATAATTTGGCATAGTGCCTTCATATTACAGCACGGATAGAAGCTGGATTAATGCCATTGCATCGCAATGATATTAGGACCCAGACATATGAAATCTCTTTTGTGTAGAGGTTGTTCTGGAAAAACTCTCCTTCATCGTGTTGTACAGACTCGGAAAATACCAGCAGGTAAACCTTGGCAAAGAGATATGTTCTGTGAGGTGCTATTGACTTCTTCAAAGAAAAAAATCAATAAACCTGAATGCTGTGGGATGTTACATGACATGCTGGTAGAGACACACTGACACATGAGAAGAACACAGTGATCTAAACAGGAAGTCAATATTAAATAAAAGCAAACTTCATTTACCATCTGTTGTTTTATAATGTAGAAGAACATACAAATAAGAAATTATTGTATGATGGATTCCTGAAATATTCAGTCTAGCAGCTAATCTAATCAGATAACAAAGAAAGTATAATCTGAGTAGACAAGCCTTCTCCAAACTAGGTTCTTTTCATGTTTATGCAATCCCTATAATCCCCAGCAAAATGGCTTTTAGCTATCAAAATTGAATATTGGATTATCTGTAATACTTAAAAAAGGGAGTATTCTGGAAAAGTTTATTCTACATAAAGATGTCATTTTCTTAGAGAATCAACATTATCATGTCTTCAGTTACTAAATTTTGTGATTTACATTTATGAGTATAAACCTTCACTACCTAAATATTATATTTTCAGATCTTGAAATGTATCATTCTTTAATTAAACAATTTAATTGACTATAACAAACAAACTATCAGTCATACTTCATAAATCCATTTCATGTATGTTAGATTCATATATTTCCAGTACTTAATGATAAATGTTAGCTGTTAAAAACCAATTAATGTAATTGTTTTTAAAATATTAATTTAATGTAATGCTGCTATATGTGAATGTGCATTGCAAAATTTTACACATACTCACTCATCATATATATTAATTTAAAAACTATTATATACTGCTGTCTGACAATTCTATGACCACAAAAATACTGTTATCCCAAATAAATTCAATTTATTCAGCATCCTGAACTATTTCAAAGGTATTGCAAAGCATTTGTGTGTGGTAGAACCAGTCACAACAAATAAAATATAGATGTTGGTTTAATGTCAGGGTGAATTTATTGGTTGGGTTGCTTCAAATCTTTTTTTAGAAGATATTGGTTACTAAATGTTGGAAAACCCCAACATGGTGGAATGAAGCATTAAAAAATAACAATTGGTGATGTTTAGGAGAGGTGGCATCATGATTTCCAGGGATAGCTTCCTCTCAGAAGCATTTTCTCTACTGCGTTTTTAAAGAACTACAAACGTTGGGTTTGATGTAACAAAATAGTAGAAAAGTGGTGTATGATTTGGATGGCAACCAAACCTAATAAATACTGCTTTAATTGCCCATTGCCAATTCACACACACACACACCTCATGTTACACAAAATAAACAGGGACATTTTCCTTAGCTTGGACGTTAAGCTGGTCACTGACCAAAATGAAGCGCCCTAAGTAATCTTTAGCTGAGATTGACATAAACCTATTTGATCTCCTATTTTTGTGAAATAATGGGAAGCAGAAGTCCACCTTTCAGTACCACCCCCATTTAAAATCCATCTACATTCTGTGCATTTCAAATACCTCACTCCCAACTTCTCCTTACTTTTGATGTGTTTTCTTCCTTTCAAGTACTTTTATGGTCTTTCACTTGTTTTCATTAGCTATTCAGGCTGTAATATAGGTAGATAGCAGCATTATACAATAATAGTTGTGCGTATTGCTACCCATCTTGATAGCATACCCTAAAGCAATACTCACTTTCAGCTTTCCTGAAACACAAATTTCTTTTCAACCATGAAGTGACAATAACATAAACATATCTTGGCCATATAATTGGTTTGGTGTATAGCTGCAACTCTCCCTCCCCCCTTCAGATCCACAAATAAGACATAAGTACAGATACACACATCATTTAGTTAGGTTAAATGATTTTGATTCTCTCCCTCACCGTTGAAGCAGAATGAATATAATTATGCCTTGATTTATATTTACCAGCAGGTGAGAATTCAAGCAGCGATCCTCAGGCAGCATCAAATCTCCAAAGTAATGCAAATATTTTGGTTACTTCTAACTGGCTGCAATACATTTTAAAAAATGAACTGCAAAGCCCATCAGCTGCTGAAAGCCAGTTCCATTAATTCCTTCTCTGTTATGAGAGCAATCATATTAATATTATTGTGATTTGAATTGGGTTATTTGTTTGTTTCTTCAGTTTCCATTTTAAAAATAGAGAGGGCCACCAAATGACATTTTATTATGAGAATTAGACATATTGTTCAATAAAGTCTTAAGAAAGATACTATTAAAATATATAATGATATAAAATCAGGTCCCCTAACCCTGACCCTGACACTAGCCCTAAGCCAGTATATCTAGCATACCAAGGGTTATGGTGATTGTCATTCATCCCGAATGTTTTTTCTTAGGGCCTGCAAATAAAGTACCATGAAAGTGCCCTAAAATTGTCCCATTGTGTTTTTATTTTATTTTTAAAAGAAACTGTACTAATGAAATAAAACTAAATTATGAATTCATATCTCTGATGTTATTGGGGGAAATCTACTATTATAATGTGAAAAATGTGACAAAATGAAGCAGTGATCTGTTTTCAGCTTAAAATACTAAATTGACCAAAGGAAATGATTCAGTTCAAATATCATGAATATGTAGTGATCAAAGAAGTGCTCTTGACTGACTTATCCAACCTTCCCCTTTTCAGAACCTGAAAGGAACATACTTAGCATTTTCTCATTAAGTTGGGAAATACAAAGTAGTCAAACAATGAGCCTATTTCTTCAAACAAACATCCAAATATTTTCCTGCCTGTGGTTTCAGCACATTCTCTGTGCTCATAAAGCTGTTTGTTATTTTTAAATAATAAATGAGCAACCAAATCAAGTACACTCACTAATATGAGGATGATTTCCTCATTCAGAAATTTAGGATTGGAGCTGTTGGCGAGAAAGAATAGTTCTTGCATACAGCATTTAATTCAATATTTGATCAGTTCATTGCAAGATATAAATAGACAATTGGGAATAATCGATTTGAGATTCCCAGTAAATATTTCAGACTATTTTATTGTTATATTTATATTCTACTTTCCTCATCATGCGTCATAGAATGTATGGTTTGGAAGATATCTTGGCAATCATCTGCTTCAACCTGTTGTCAGCATTCCACTGCTAGAAGAACCCCTCATTACTGCATTTCAGACAGATGACACATCATTAAAGAACTTCAGTGAAGGAAAGTCCATCATTTTGTAAAGCATTCAGTTCCATTGCTGAACAGTAATTAGAAATATTTCATGAGATCAAATCAAAATAATTTTTTGCAACTAAAGCCCACTGATTCTTGCCTTCTGTTCTAGAACAAGTCTAAACAACTCAGCTCTGGGTTCTGTATAACAGCTATGTAGATATTTGAAGACAATTACTATATAATTTGGGTAGAATAGATATGATGAAAAAAACACTGGAGAAAAAAAACATCTTAGATGTCAAACATTACTTATGAATACAGCATCACAATTGAGTTTTTAATCAACCATTTAGTATGCCATATCAATATTCATCAATGAGAGTCATAGATTTGACAAAGTTTATTTGTATCTAGAAAAAGGAAGAGAGAATTTTCCTCATACAGTTGCTTAGCTCTAAAGTATGTAATAAATAATGAAACTGCTCTATTCCCATGAAGAAATGCAGAAAGTTGCAAATAGGGAAAATTATCATTTTTATTGTTCTTTTGAAAATTTAGAAGATGCTAAAATAACACACACATACATGTAATCATAATTTTAGCCATTGTCTATCTACTGCAGGATGAAGACCTCTTCTGCATGTTTTCATTCAATACAGTCTGTATTCTGTATGTGTGTATATTTGATAATGAAATGTCTGCAAGTAAACAACCAAGCTCACAGCGCACTAAGGGGTGGGTGAGAGAACTCACTCCTGCTGACTGGCTGTGGCTACCAGGGGGCTGTCATCTCACCACAGGTCCATAATTTTTGGTCACTAGTCATCTCGGCATGAGAAAGGGTGATGGAAAAGGGTGGTGAGCAGGCAATGACTTCCTGCCTCCTCTGTCTTGCCTCTGTGAAGGAGGGGAGTGGAAGATGGGATACGCACCAGTGGCAGGCAGGACAGAAGGGGGAGTTTGGAATGTGACGGCAGGCAATGGAAGGGTGTCCAGGGTGTGCATGAGCCAGCGGAGGGGCTGACTTTTTCCACCTGCTGAATGGGGAGGAAGAGACAAGGCAGGGTCAGGAGAAGTCCTGGGTGCAAATGCTGCATGGGAAAGCACGACTGCTCACCTGCCATGGGACAAATGGGGGTGATTGGGGTGGGCAAAGCAGGGGTGCTCCAGGGCAAAGCAGGGGTGCTGGAGGGCTCCCTTTTGAAGAAAGTCAGCAAGCCCACAGCAGAAACAGGGCAGTTAGCCAAATGGTGTAGGTGAGTTGGGTGGAGCAGTCAGGGAGGGGGATTCTCAAGTTTGAGGTCTTCAAAGACAGGGTCCCCCCCTCACTTCCTGACCCTGCCCTGTGTCTTCCTCCCCAACCATTGGGTGAAAATGCACATGGGGAAATGCATCCCCTCCGCTGGCTCACGTGTGTCCTGTGGTCCCCCTGCTGCCTGCTGTCACGTCCCAAATGCTCCCCTTCCCCCTACCTGCTGATAGTGCGCATCCCACCATCTTCCACCACCCCTCCTTTGCAGAGGCAAGGCAGAGGAAGGAGGAAGCCACTGCCTGCTCCCTGTTCTCTTCCACCAACCTCCCTCATGCTGAGATTGCCAGCAGTCAAAAATTATGCGGTCAAGTGGCTCCATGGTGAGATGACCATCCCCTATAGGCCACAGTCAGTCAGCAGCACTGAATCGGGGTAGACCCCACCAAGAATCCTTCATTTCGATCCTGGGCTACAAATATTTTCCTTTATTGATCGTTTATATTATTTATTTTCAGGCCAAACTCTTATTCAAACTGGAAACTTTCTTTTTTTTCTTTTTTTTTTATTAAATACTTTATTGGTTTTACAGAATTACAAAAGTTTAAAACTTTACATACCTAACAGATATTTCCAAACATACCTTCCTACTTATAAACCCCATCCACT
>JANHFO010006354.1:9241-20488 GCA_032468095.1 Pareas carinatus | reverse complement strand
ACCACAGCCACTCAGTCTTGGAGGGGTTGAGCCTGAGTTTGTTCTTCCCCATCCAGATCCGCACAGCTTCCAGACTTATGGGAAACTATCAGGGAGCATTTGAAATGAGGATCAAATGGATGCAAGGGTGCAGAGGTGTGTATGAGTGGTGCATATGAGTTGAGGAAGATGCATGAGGATGCAGAACAAGTTGAAAAGGGTGTGCAAGTGACCAGCACAACATACGTACAGGAACTGGGGAGGCTGTGCAGTTGGAGAAAATAGAACACAACACAACAGAAAAGAATAACAGAGTTGGATGGGTCCTTGGAGGTCTTCTAGTTCAACTCCCTGCTAACCATTTCCTCTAATCGAAGGTTACAAACAAACAGACAAAAGAATTTGGGTACTATACAGATTCTCACAATCCTGCCCTATTGCAATGTGTGAATATTAGCTTCAAGTCTAAGCACCAACTATTATGTCTGGAAAAAAACACAAAATAATTTTAGCTTTTTCAAAATGGAGTCAAATTAAAGTGTCTGTTAAATAACCATGCTCGTTATTAGACTGCAAACATTTATTAAGAAAAGCCCGTGGATAGAATGTGAGCAGGACAAACAAGTCTTTCCATATTCAGCTCAGCTGTTAAATGAGTTGCAAAGGGAGGGGTGGCAGGCTGAGGTTTTGAGAAGAAATGGACAGGGAGAACATTTAAGGGAATGATTTCTGGACAGGTGAGGTTTTTTTAAAGAAAGAAGCTTAGTTTTCTTAGAAATATCAGCCAAAAAGTATTACCCCTTTGTTCAGTTTGTACCCACAATGTAACATAAGCACCCCAATATTTAAAGAGATCAACAATGTACTCTAAAACACACTGGAATCAAACCTGGCTGCATCTTAACAATACACAGAGCCTGATCCACGTTCACACCCTATTGCAACACTCAGTTCTGACGCCTTCACATTTCATAGAAAGGCTGCTTCCCGAGAAGCAGGCAGGCAGCACATCACAAGAAGATTCACAGAGTATTACATAGAAAATGCCTTTTGACAAAGTAAGAAAATTAGCTCTTCTACTGATCATTTAACTAGGACACATTTTATTGTGGCCCTTGTTAAGCTCAAGCAGAAATCAAAACTGAGCTATATCACTGAGATCTCCTGACACTTGATTTTCACAAAACCCAAAAGGCAGTACAATGAAAGGAAGTGTAGAAAAAGTACAGCTGTGGTTTCTTCTACTTGAAGAGAACTTTGCTACCTACTTAGACAATAACCACAATACTTCCTTTTGCACAGAAGCTTGAAAAACAATTTGCTATTTTATTGCACAATACTTTCTAAAAGGTGGCTAAAATCAAGCATTATTATTCCCCAAAATGATCAAGAAGAGGTAAATTCCTGGACAGAAGAAGAAGATAATCCCCTAAGAATTGGACAGAGGGTCAGGAATAAGGGAGATCCCACATACAGGAACAAAGTCCTGAAATCTGTTGTATTATAACTCAGGTTTAAATAGTCCAGGTCTGTGCCAATTTAGCTCAAGCAGTCCAAATTTTGTGGAATGAATGAAGAGCTCCTTGCTCTGCCTACAACCCAATGGAGAAGTCCTCCATCCTCCCTACTTTTTTCTGTTCTAGAAATTGCACTAGGCATACCTGCATGAATTTTGGATAAAAAACACAGAATGAGTCCTATAGATATGTAAAGGGGCAGCGACACCATTTAGAATGGAGCATTTGTGAGGGAAACATAGAGTAATTCGAAATGGCAAGTACTTGTGCTCTGGGATGCTCTCAGGGGTTCCTGAAACTGGCTTAACAGATTTCTGTCCAGATTGCAGTATTGCTATGCAGTCCAGACCATGGCTACCACAATGCCTGGCTGGTCATTCCTCTGCTTCTTGCTCCTCAGTGCAGGAAAGATCAGCCTCAGTGGATGGCTTCTGTACAGGCAGCCTGCCTTTTCCCTTTAGGGATTAAAACCTTCTCACTAGTTCTTGTTCTTTTCCTTTGCTTTCCCAGATGTTTGCATACATAGTGCCAGGCCAAAATTCCAAAAATGACATGTGGTGATTCTCCCAGGCTGAGTTTTTGTATTGTTTCCACATCTATACACAGAATCTTGCCAGACTGAGCAAGACAGCCGCTGCATCTACCATATATTCTGTGAACTATTATGGAGGGGCTGTCTTCACCCTCTCTTTCCCTCACCCAACAGCTTTTTTATAGGCCATTGGAGGGGTGGAGGAAACATCTGACCAGCCGAGAACACAGCAGCCCAGTAGGTCAGCATGAAATTATCACATAGACGATGGAGGGCAGTGAACAAAGGACATTGTTGTCTTTTCCTGCGGTCAGAAAATGATGACTGGCAGGCATTGGCGATGAAGAAAGCAGAAAGTGTACATCTGACCTTGGCCATGACCTAATTTTACTAACAATTCCTCTACACTGGCTGCTTCTCTCCAATCACAAGCAATGCGGAAGCCCAGCTGGATTCATCACATAATTGGCATGATAATGTAGCCTCTCTTACCTTTGCCTGTTTCCTTGGTCTCCTTCACTGCTTGGGAGGGTGCCTCTTGGTTCTTCCAATGAGACATGGATCGCAGGTACTTCCTCACGCTAAGCTTACTGCTTCTCTCTTGGACCTTGCTTGTCCTGCCTGGCAGAGAGAAAGCCCTCTGGAAGACAGATCTCTTGGTGGTCACTCTGCTGTCTTGGGAAACCAATGGTGGGAGAGAGTCCTGGTCAGGCTCAGGGACTTCACTCTCAGGCTGACTTTGTACTCGCTTCCATTTCTGTATCTTGCCCCTGCGCTTGCTGCTTTCTGATCCATAGTGAATTGCTCCCAGTTCTGACATCTTCTCCCCAGTTGGCAGTACTGTCTGCCATAGGTAGGCCTTAAGTAAAGTTGAGCCCTCTGTTTTAGGCTGAGTCGCCATCTGTCAAACAAAAAAAAGGAGAAAGAAGAGTCATTTCACAAAAGCAACAGTACTGGAGACTCCATTGCCAAGCATACCATTGTCAGGGTAGCCTTTCTTTCAAACTTCTAAACCAAAATTATCTCTTCTGACTTGGCCATTTCTCCAAGGAAAACGTAGGCTGGATCCCTCCCCTGAACAGTCAGAAGCAAACAGGTACCAGTCTCCTTAGACAATGGAAAGATTCAATTGCTTTCCACTTCAAGCCATTAAATGAGAGGAGCTTCTGTCATTGCATAGTCCTTCCTAAAGGCAGGTGAGCACAGTGCCACACTACCACTCTCACTCCAAGGTGCAGGATTGCTAGTGCTCACTTTTTGCAAAGAAGACTTTTGTGCTGCCACGTCAGGAAACAAAAGTGCACTGGCAGCCCCACCACATCCTACGTTGCTGTTTGCGAACTCAGACACTTCCTGTGATGAAAGAGCTTGCACTGCAGAACTGTTGGTTATGCCTTGCAGGCCAGTCTTACACACCCGTGATGCGAGGCAGCCTTGAGGTCCACCTACTTGAGATCATCCCAAGAAAGCTCAGCCTGCCTTGTTGGCAACCCTGTGGAGTCAGTTCATGAGTTAAATCTAAAAATGATGGGCGGAACATGGCAACCAGAGCTTTTTTTTTTGTAAGAACTTACATCTTGTTAATCTTTTATTTAAAAAGTTATATATTCAGTTCTTAAATTTAATTTATTGTATTTAA
Organism: Pareas carinatus; assembly: GCA_032468095.1. NCBI lineage: Eukaryota > Metazoa > Chordata > Lepidosauria > Squamata > Pareidae > Pareas > Pareas carinatus. Next base: position 16,821 of record JANHFO010006354.1, on the reverse strand, counting down.
GGCAAAAAAGGTGCCGGAGCTGTGTTCCGGTACATTCTGTGACGAAAAAAAACTGATGGCAATGCTTGCATTTTGATCAACCAACTCTTTCCCGACCTGTGCAACCTGTTTGAGCACTTCTCTTGCACACTATAAAGTCACATGCCCCAGCCTCCTTGAAAACCTGTTCAGAAGCAACTTGCTGTGAGGAAAGCTGAGGAGAGAGAAGTTGTGGGTCACAACATTTCATTTCCTGCTCTTCTGTCTAAGGAAGTCACGGTTTTCTGCTATATGGCTCATTCTACATCTCTAGGCTGGTTTTGTATGTGTGCATGTGTGCTGCAGAATAGTCCAGCCTTAGTAGAGCTAAATTTTAGAGGAGAAAGAGAGCATGTTTTCTCTAGAACAAGTTTTTTTGAACAAAGAAAGGAAAATTTGGCTTAAGCATGCCTGCAGAACAGATTTATCTAGAACATCTTTATGTAGTGATTCTTAGACTGATCTTATGTTGCTAGAAAAATCAGAGAACCACTGGACCTTGCTGAATAGAGAGGAATGGAAAGTATCTGGCAGCCCCAGCAGTAGATTTTGTGCAAAAATGAACTTAGACTCTGATAACACAAAGATAGACAATAGGCACGACAGCAATGAAGCTAAGAACTACCCGCACGGGGTCATGTTTAACCCCACCACTTCCTTTGCACCCACATGCTCTTATTTCCCAACTCCACCGTCACCGTCACCACTACCACCATTGTCATATTCCTGACTAATTATCAGAAGGAGTATGGAACTATTCCTTGTTTTTAATATTTCAGTGCTCAGTTTTCTACACAGGACCCAGATTCCTCCTCTTGCTATGGCACAACACCCTTTCCTTAACTACCTTGGCTTCTAGCTGTCCTTCGTCCTCAGCCTAGCCTTCCTTCAACATCTCTGTGACTGACTGGTTTCCTCTCCTGCTTCCTCAGCTTTGCAAATCGTCATGTGATCTTCTGTGACATGATAATAATCTCACTTCATCCTATTTGAATAACGCCAAGGCTGCCTTGTGCTGTGTGGGTGGCTGAAGCCATTCTTTGCTCGGTTGCACTTAATCCAGACTGCTCACCTAGTTGAGCTTCTGCTACCATCTATTCTCTCTTCCATGAGAACTCCCTTAATACCCTGTTAAGAGTGAATTTTCTGCGACAAAATCAGTTGGGACAATCTTGCCATATTGCACTTAAGAATTCCACACAAGAATTTGGCCTGCTGCTGGATCAATTCTACAGTTGGGCTCCATCCAGTTCAGCAGCTCTGCAAGAACTCCTTGAGGCTGAGTTTCAAAGGAAATGGGTGTGTGTGTCATTTCTCCATCAAAAAGAACACTATCCTCATCCTGCTCCCAACTTTTCAGCTTCAGTTACTTTGACAGACCATGGAAGGGGAAGGCTGGTTTGACAGCCTCACATAATTTCATCCCTCATTCAAACAAGCCAGAAAGACTAAAATGCTTCTCTTTTGCAGAGGACCCTGAGCAACATGGCAGTCTATTCAGAGGTCTTATTTCTTTTCTTTTGTTTCTTTTTTGTGTAGGATTGTGGAAGGAGAAAATTTTGGTGTTTGTGGGACCAGTGGCTTCTCTTGTTCTTAGCATTATGGAGTAGCAAGAGTGAAGGCAATGGTAGTTCACTTTTAAATCATTTATGAGTGCCATGGAGGCAAAAGTGGGGTTGAAGATGATCTGGGATCAAGAGCAGGTGATTCATAAATTGGCCTCAACTCATAACTCCATCAATGGTGTTGCTAGGAAGAGCTTCTGGGGTAATGCCTGAAGTCCCACTGATGGATTCGAATAGAAACAGGCTGGACGCATATAATTGTTAACAAAAGGTTTATTTGGCAAAAAGACAGCAACTGGCTCCGTGTTAAGACATATGGCAAAACTATTAATATTGCGCTTTATATAAATCGCGCCTGCTACCATTAACCAATCAGTACATCAGGACAGTCAGTTGCTCGGCTATCTAGCACTTTTCAATATAACAAAACTTACAGGTAAATGTAACATTTACAGCTCCGGATGAAAAGGACTTAATTGATAGCCTCTAGCAGCCGGAGATCCGGCTCCGAATCTAACACCCACAATCTTGAAGTCCAGAGAATCATGGGAGATGTCCACAGTGGAAAACAGGCCTTGCAAGAGGTGGATGCTTATTCACACCATAATATCCTTTCTGATTTCCAAAGAATATTGTATGTGTTCCATGGCCAGGGAACAGCCAGCTGGAACTTTTATTATCTTAACTTTAATACTCTTCAACAACTACATCAACAAAAGTATGCTTATTCCTAAAATCAAAGGTCCTGAGCATCCTGGTAACAGAAGCAAATTCCGTTTAATTGCTGAAACGGTGTACTGCAAGCTTACTGAGTTAAAAAAACAAGTTTGACAAAAAAACCCACAATGGATGCGAACAAGGAAATGGTAGCATAAAGGGAGGATGTAAGATAGACACTTAGGCTAAAATTAGCTGGGTCTTCAGAGTGGGAAAGGGAAGATTGCAAGCTGCAAAACAGCTGCGAGAGGAAATAGCTAGCCAGGGAAAGGTAACTGAATGGGATAACAGGAAAACTAGCTGAATTGGAAAAGAGGAAAGGCAAAGCTAAAACTGAAAAACAGGAAAGAATCTATTGTTCTAAGAACCCATAAAAATAGCCAAGAACTCAAAACAAGTAATGGAGCATGCTTAATATCCTACTGAATATTACTTGATACACCTTGCATATGTAATCTGCTCGTTTTAACGTACATGTAATGTATGATTTTGTATGTATGGGGAGGATAGCAGGAAATATGTAGAAGGCGGTCGGAAAGAGTGTAACCTCATAGTACTTTAGCCAATGGGGAACATGGAGGGATGTGGCGGCTGGGACAGGGTTGTATAAAGAAGGGAATAGTTTGGGTTGGAACTTTGAAGAGAACCAGCTTTGATAGTTTCTCTCCCCATTTGTTGCAATAAATGAAACAAGGTTTTTCACTGTGTCTCAGATGTTTATTGATCAGGTAATATTGCCTCTGTTCATGAGGGAAAATGGCAAGGATCACATAAAACTTTACATGAGGGAGGGAGGAAGGGGACAACAGGTTTTGTCTGGAGAGCTGGATGGGGTATAGCAAGTATTATAATGAACTGGAGTCACATACATTCGTAAGAGCACTGTTAGGATACATTATTGGAATGTATTTTTATGCAACAATTACAGTAGTATTAAGCCAGTAGATGACAGTGTTTACAAGTTTGGATCTATGGTATATATTCTATGTTCCTTTTGTTTTAAGTAAAGTTTCCTGTTTCCGGTTACAGTTAAGCAGTTAAGCTGCAAAGCACATGGTGACTGTTCGCTCTGATGTGTGGTCCTATATATAAACAGAATTTCTAGCAACCACATTAGTTCATACCCATAATGCACACGTATCTGCGGCTACTCAGGAAATAGCAACTTTAATTAGATCGCTCTGGGAACAAAGGAGAGTTTATTACCATGTACCTTTGTCAGATATCCTGACAGAGGGTCTTTAATCTTGTGGCTCCGCTAGGCAGCATTAACAATTTTGTCTTGACTGATTTGTTTAGTGGTTGGATGGGAGATCACAAGAAGATCCTGGGACTGCAAACCAGATAGAGAAGAAAAGTTGTGACAAATAATTTCCATTTTGTTGTCATGGAGACAATATGGACCTATCAATAAGTCACAAGGAATTTGATATAAGGGAGATTTAATCCCTTTGTGGCTTCATAACTAGTACAGTTCAGACAGAAATAATAGTGGACGGTGATGAATTGATGATGAGGGTGCAATTTCTGATAGTCCAAAAAATAGAGGGCTTCAAAAGTGCATGTGTCCTGTAGCTTTGGAATTTATACACATTGTATGCTATTCCGAGAAGAAATATGTACTTTTGGAATGACTTTTGTGCAATTCAAAATCTGAAGCCACATGCAAGTCATATTAAATGTGTAACATTGCTTAATGTTTATTTAACTGAATTAAATATTGTTTTAAATAATTTAAATAATATTTATTGAGATTTTTATTTTATATAGGCATTGTATTTATTAAAATACTATATTCTATTATGTATAATTATTTAAATATAATTAAATATAATATAAATAATTACTATATTATGTATATATTTATTAGATGCATCACAATTATATTAAAATTATTTAAGAACTAGAAACCAGGAGACTAGGCCTGCCTCAGGCAAGGAAGATACTTTGGTCCAGTCACTCTCAGCTCAGTCCACTTCACAGAGTTGTTGCTGTGGGGAAAAATAGGAAAGAGGAATATTGTATGCTCGTCGTCTTGAATTATATATAAAAAGGTGGCATGAACATCTAATGATAAGAACATTATAGCTAATATATTGGTAATGTGCTGAGGTAAAAGATATTATGGTTATGTGTAAAATAAAGCGAGTAGCTCAGGAAGACCCAAACAGAGTGATCCCATTTCTTCTGTCTTGTTGAAATTATATCCTGGCCAAGGAAGTTCAGTAAATCCCGCTCAGCAACCAGGACATGTGAGTAAGGGTTATATACACCAGGATACTTTTTGATCTGTTTTTCAGAGATCAGGGATGGCCATATAGAGGGGCTTTCACTTACCAGTCTTCTAGTCCCACTCCTAGAGCCAAGCATTTTGCCCAATACAATGAAGAAAATGTAAGAAAATTGATTGTGGGTCTGTGATGGAAGTAGACAATGGGTGAATTACCAACAATTCAGATGCATCCAGCAAACACTGTAAAGAATTCCGTATGCTGGATGCAAAAATCACATTGAATATATTACCTGATTTAATTGTGGTTTCTCAAAATATCAGTGCTGTGCCTGTTTCTGTTAATAGTGGGTGCTTTGCACTATTAGAGAAACTGTTGATTTGCATATTACTATAAGTTCAGCTATACCTTTCCCTCATAAAAAGTTGCTCCTGATTTTTATTTGGGTTATTTACTTTATTTACTTTTCCACTTTGCTTTTTTAATTTTAGCTTTTTCTTGTTTTATAGATATGAAGGGCGAAATGGATTAAGGGGCAGGGGAAATGGATAAAATAATTGTCAGTCTCTGGAACACTTCTTTAAATCTGTTATGACTAGTGTTTTCAAAAGAAAGAAAGAGGAAAGAAAAATCTAAACTGAGTTGAGCAAAAGCTTAACATACTTCTTTGGGGCAAAATATGTGGAAATTTGTTTAACTGCCATTGAAAATCAAGTCATTTTGCCAAGTCGTTTTTGGAGATACTCTGGGGATCTGTGCAAAGAGAAAAGTATCTCTCCTGATCTGATTCAGAAGGTTTCTCTCTCAAGCCATCTTGTTTATAAGGAAGTCACAAGTGTCTTCAAATCCTAGGTCTAAATCATGACACAGGTAAAATGTTATTTTATTGGGAATTCTGTCAATGTAGTTGTTGACTTTTCATCTTAATATTTTAACCTTTTCCAGAATTAACCATTTTATAGACTCTGGGCTGTTGTTTCCTGATATATTTGATAGGAGAATTGGAGTTCAAAAGCATAGAAGCATCACCATCCTCAGAGGGCTGGCTGCTTAATTTAATTTAATTAATCCAGACTTGGAGTTTTCTGTTGCTCTTGTAATATTTCTTCATTTATTTCATGCCTTCTCCACCCTGAAACCTCTACGCTTTTTCCAGAATGTTCATGTTACAGCTCCCACTCCAAATATTTAAATAAAGAATGCAAATACATGATTTTTTGATAATGTTCTTTTAATTGAGGAATTTGCACTGAGCCATTGAGTCATTGCCAGTGTGAAAGGTTGCCCCCTGGTGTCTGAAAAGGGGACTGAGATAAAGGTCTTTTGTATTTTACTTCCAGGCTGTATATTAGATACAAATCTTATTGCCAACCTTGCCTATAAAGCATCTTGTTTTGAAACCTTTCCATGTTTCTATCTCCTGGAAAAGTCTGTCTCCTGGGCATAAGGTGGGCACCATCTGTCGGTGTCCATAGATGGTATAGTTGGCTTGCAACCTGGCGCTCTTCATTGCACATTGAATGAAGTTGTTCTTCATCAGGTCCAACTCATAGGAGCCTGGGAGGGCCTTCATGTAGTTCCCAATGAAACTGATGCCGTACCCTTTGCTGTTGTAGCCACGGGTATGAGCTCCAACCCAATACCAGCCCCGACCTTGGTACAAGTAGCCGTCACTGCCAAAAACAAAGCTGTGCAGGAACAGAAGAAAAGCATTAAGAAAAGCAGTGGAAACAGCTTGTGGAATTTTCCCCATTTCATACATAAAAAGAAATGCACTTTAAAAACACTTCTATGAAAAATAAAAACCATGTAAGAATGTACAGCTTGCTGAACAAGTAGAAAAATACTTTCAAACCCAAAAGGATGTGGAAGTGAATACCATTTAAATAAGCTTTTCTGGCAATAAACAGTAATCTATATGATTTATATTCCAGTGCAGCTAAAATGGGAAAATATGAAATAAATATATGGGATTGCTGCTTCAAATCAAACACTGATAGAGGAATGCAAGACAACATGCAGATGGTTGATCTATGTTCATCTTTGATCTATTAAAGTTTGTTCAAATATAGAGTTCCCTAATGTAATTTGAACAGGGAAGAATTTTTTCCTGGGTTAATTGGAATTTAGTTCTTCATCACATTTTGCCCTACTGTAAATGCAATAAGCAACTTTTAATAGTCTAAATATAAAATACATTCTACAATGTAATTTGATAAAAATGCTATTAAATGTCCAGCTAGTTTGTTCATTGGAAATTAAATATTGCATAAAGACACTCATACCTGTAGCCAATGTCATCCCAACCACGGTCATCTTGGTGGAATCGCTGCATGCTTCGCATGTCAGCAGCACATGAGGAGAAGGTTTGGCATGGCTTAGAAGGGGTGCTGGTGTGGTGGATGTAGACAAATCCCAAGGGCAGCTTAAGTTGAGTGGGTGTTCCTTTATAAGGACGAGCTCCCCATATGCACCGTGGGATTATGGCAGGACATTCTGTAGAGAAAAACATCAGAGCTGAAGGGCAAAAGAAGAAGCATCACAGCATACTAGAGAGCAGCTTTAGTGCCAGGGCACTGCTGATAATGCAGTGTCTAGTATCAAATCACCCAGTATTTGCAAAGTGGTAGCGAGAATCCAGCGATGAGCAAAAGATTATGAATATTTATAAAATCAGATATGACAGGGACAGTATAGGTAGGAAGACTTCCAACTACTGTATATGTAACAGTGTGAGAAGTTACCCTTCCCAAATCATGCTAACCGTAGACAGTACTTTTCTCTCCCATTACAAAATCAAACTATGGATATCATTATTTCATCATCTGGGTTTTAAATTGACAGCTCTAAAGTGAAATCTGACAAATCCAGGGAAGCAAAGGTGTCAGTGGCACCTGTTCCTTATAGCTAAGCAGTATACATAGTATCAGGAACAAGGTGTCTCTCGATGCGATAAGTGTGCATAGGAGAAATAGGTTGATGTCAGTCATGCAACAAGTGATCCATAATGATCAATCAGGCTTTATAAGTGGGAGACAAATGAAATACA
>JANHFO010006352.1:0-15195 GCA_032468095.1 Pareas carinatus | reverse complement strand
CGCCCGAGGGAGCAGGTTTCCCGCCACTTGACAGCTGATTTTAGCTGTCAAAAGCGGCTTAACACAGCCTTGGGCTGGCGGACTGAAAAAGTCCGTCTTTCGAAGCCCTCGAGTCAACCGGGAGCCGGAATCCGTAACATTACTGCTATTGAAGTTTGGCCAGTGTAATGGATTCTTGTCCTGTAAGACAAAATGTATTTCTTCCTATGTGCTGTCCTGCTAACCCTCCTTGTTGATATTCCCATGCAGGGAAGGTCTGTTGAAGTAGACGGAGAACATCCAAAGCTGAGGAGGGTTCCTTGGGAAGATCGACCTCCAGATGTCTTATTAGGTGAGACAAGGTATTCTTTTCCCCAGAGAAATCTCAACGCTCTTCTTCAGGAACTGCTTTGCAGTATGATTTTGAACATGGATGGGTTTTGATAAAGCAGGGGTCCCCAACCCCAGTCCGCAGCCCACTACCGAGCTATGACCTATTCCGAATTGGCTGAAGTGTGTGCTCATGCACAGTTCAACTTACATGAGCAGCAGATTAGCAGGCCCTTGCGCGCATGCACACCACTGGCTTCTTGGGGAAGTCAAGCTGCACACATGTGCAGCGGCCAACAAGGACTGCATGTGAATGCACATTCTGGTCTGCCAGTCGCAGGACCCATTTCCCCTCTCCGCCTCCCAGCCAGTCCACCAAGCAGGGAATTTTGTGGCCCTCTGTTATAGAGTATCTCCCCAACTATTTTTGAATGTCTCCTTCCACCTCCTTTGTCTCCATCACAGGAGAAGGTGTGCCATCATTTGCGCCTCTTGAAAGATATCCCTTTGGTGATGGAACAGAAACAGCAGCTGCGCCCCCATCTCAGGTAGGGGAAATGTCAAGAATTGATATGTGCTGAGATGATTTGTGGGTTTAGGGCTTATTATAAAAACAGCATATAATAATTCCATTTGAAGAATGGAACTTGTTCTTAAGTATGACTTGGGACCGCCTCAGCTTTATCGTGAACCTGATGGAATAGAGGTAACCAAGATAGGGCTCTCTTTATATCCTGATATCATTGTTCTCGTGTCAGAAGCACTGAGACGCTTCCAGGTGGAAAGGATTAGCCAGTGACATAACCTTTGCTGGGAGGGGGATGCCCAGTTGGGGTCTTCTTTCATGTCCAAGACGGGAGCTGGAGCAAAGGATGGGAGCTCAACCCTGCCTCACGGCAGCACTCAGGTCTCGAACGTGGGCTTGCTAACCTCCAACCCAGCATCCTAATCACACAAGCCATTGTACTCCTTTATATTCTGATGAAAAAATGGGGTTCAGGAGATTTCATCATCACTGCCTCAGAACACCAGCACACATTTTAAGAGAAATAAAGCCTCTTTCAGTCAAACTGTTAACTTTGTGAATTCGTCCTTGCCATTTTTTTGTGCTACAGTACAAAGCCATGTTTCTCAATCTTGACAACTTTAAGACGCATGGACTTCAACTCTGGAAGTTGGCTTACACATAGGATTATATCAGTTTCTTGCATACTTTATTATGAACAAACATTAGTTCATTTAAGAAATGAACAAGCCCTTCCTTGGCCACCTGTAGTCTTTTTGCAACTTACTTCTTTTTTTGCAAATTGTACAGAGACAGCAATTTGAACAAAGGGAACTTGTTTGCAACTTGTATAGCTCGTGTTACTATTACTGGTTCCATATTCTATTAGTATGGAGGAGCACGATGGCTCAGTGGTTAAAGATGCTGAGCTTGTCAGCTGAAAAATGGCAGCCATAGTTCGAGACCCAAGCATCACGCAATGGAGTGAGCCCTGTTCTTTCTCCAGCTCCTGCCCACCTCGCAGATCGAAAGCATGCAAATGCAAGTAGATAAATAGGTACCACTTTGGTGGGAAGGTAGCAGCATTCTGTGTGCCTCCAAGTAGTCAAGCTGGCTACATAACCATGCAAATATCTTAGGACAATCCTGGCTTCCTCTGCTAGAAAACAGAGTTGAACACGATCAGATACTTTACCTTTATCCTATTATCACTTTGTTTAGCATTCCTCATCAGAGTCTGTCTGCTAATGTATGCTGATTTCAGGGTCCTGCCCTGAGTCCTGTGTCCTTGAAGGAGGTGACTGTCATTTTCACCAAGGAGGAGTGGGCACTGCTGGATTCCGACCAAAAGGCTTTGCACCAGGAAGTGATGCTGGAGAATTTCAGAAACGTGAACACTCTGGGTAAGGGTGCCTCTTTGCTGTGGATTCAAACAACTGCCAGTTATCTACAGCAGTGTTCTCAACCCCCGGTCCATGGACTGCCACTGATCTACAGCATGCCAGCAACCGGGCTGTGCAAATAAGCCAAGACACATTGGGAAGATGCAGGCAGCACACAAAACCACAACCCCTTCAGTCTGCAGGGAAAAAACTCGATGAAACTGGTCCCCAGTGGCCAAAAGATACTTTTCCAAAAGGCGACTTTTCTCCTGGGCAGCATTCTGCTTGTCATCCAAGAGGTTTTTTCAGTTCTGAACTGAGAAAACTTCTTGGATGAGAAGTGAAACGTTTTGAAGGGAAAATAAGCCAATAAAAGTCCAATTGCCTTTTTAAAAGCACCTTTGGGATAAATGGCAGAAGCTTTTCTTACAAAAGCTTCCAATGTAGAATTCAGAATTTGTCATCTTCAGCAACTCAGTCATGCTCGACGTTTGGCCACTCTATGAATGAACCCTTTCCATGCCCCTCTGTCTTGCACCACCTCCTTCAGACTTGCAAGTAGTCTTTGCTTAACAATCATTTGTTGTCTAATGTTCTGACCCAGTGCTTGAATACCAACAGACCATGCAAGGGAAGGGTTAACAGATACCCTTTATTGAATGCTGACCAGCTGTTAGCCCATAATTAGCCTATTTACGATTTTGCTGCAGCAGAAGCCTCTTTTCTCCTGGCAGCAGACTATAAACCTATCACCTATATTTACGACCTGAGTTCTTAAGTCAATAGAAGCACACTGAATGGTTTCATTTCCAGCTTGCGTTTTAAATAGAAATAAACTCACAGAAATCTAAAGTAGTTCAAACCAAACAGGTTCATGGATTTCTGGAAACAGAGTACCAGAGAAGACAACACAGATGGCCATCGGCAGGGAGACAAACAGTTGTCTGCTACAACCATCCGTCTCCAGCCTACTGCCTTTTATTCCCCACTAAGGGTGGGGCCCTGCTAATAATGGCTACGCCACCACCCAGAAGGCCAGCTAATTGTCTCCCTCTGAGCTTCTCTCACCCTGCACCATGTTCTAGCATCAAGAACTGGATTCATCTGTTCCTCACCTGCTGGTCCACTCTCCTCAGGGTGTGGAGGCAACCGGCTTTCCAGTTGTGGGTTGATGGATGGCCAGGCTTTTCCTCTGCCTTGCCATCCACAAGCTCCATTCCTTCTTTCCAGAGCTGTCAAAATGTAAGGAATGCATGAGAGACAGCTCAATCTCCTCCTCCGCCATCTCTTCTTGGGAATCTGGAGCTGGAGGCCGTGGTGGACTCGGCACCCGACAAGGCACAACATCTAAGACTGACTCCATGAATAGAACAAAGCTCTTACAATAAGGCTGAGGAAATCTGAGAGTTGAAGTCCAGAGCATTTCTGGAAGTTGAAGTCAACATGTCGTAAAGTTGCCATGTTTGGAGAAACCCCTTCTCTTTGGTCTTGTAGCCTGACTCAGCCAATATGAATGCAGAAACCATGTAACCTGTTGTAACCAACATTTCTCTCTATTTTAGGTCAAGAAATCCACACTGGAGAAAAACAATGTCAACACAGGCAACCTGGAAAGGACTCGGGGGATCGTCCTTCCTCTAAAAAATTCCACTCCGGGGGGAAAATGTATCTCTCTGCAGAGTGTGAAACGAACTTCAGTGAAAAACGATCCTTGGCCGATCATAAAAAGAGCCACCTGGAGGAGAAACTGCATAGATGCTCGGAGTGCAGCAAGAGTTTCCCCACCAACAGCCAACTCACATTTCACAAAAGGACCCACACCAAGAAAAAGACGTATATGTGCATACTATGCGGAATGAGCTTCAGATTGAGGAGTTTGCTTACTTTTCACAACAGGATCCACTCGGGGGAGAAACCCTATAAATGCATCGTGTGTGGAAAAACCTTCAGGTGGACTGGTGACCTTAAGTCTCATATTAGGATCCACTCAGGGGAGAAACCCTATAAATGCACCGAGTGCGGGAAGATCTTCAGTCAGAGTGCACATCTTACGTCCCATAAAAGGCTCCACACAGGGGAGAAACCCTATCATTGCACAGACTGCGGGAAGATGTTTAGCCAGAGTGCCCATCTTACGTCCCACAAAAGGATTCACACAGGGGAGAAACCCTATCAATGCACCGAGTGTGGTAAGAGCTTCAGCCACAGCAGTTCCCTGACTTCGCATAAAAGGAGCCATACGGGTGAGAAACCCTATCAATGCACTGAGTGTGGGAAGAGCTTCAGCCACAGCAGTTACCTGACTTCTCATAAAAGAAGCCACATGGGAGAGAAACCCTATCAATGCGTAGAGTGTGGGAAGAGCTTCGGGTTCAGTAGTGATCTTACGTCCCACAAAAGGATCCATACAGGGGAGAAACCCTATCAATGCGCAGAGTGTGGGAAGAGCTTTAGATTTAGTAGTGATCTTACATCCCACAAAAGGATCCACACAGGGGAGAAACCCTATAAATGCTGGGAATGCGGAATGAGTTTCAAACAGAGCAGCCAGCTTACATCTCATAAAAGGACTCACACCAGGGAGAAAAAATGTATAAATATATCAAGTATTGAATGACTTTAGAACTAGGATATATTGTTGATCTCTGTTCTGCTGCGGTTGTGTGTTTTATTGTTGGTCCTCTTATGTTCAACATTAAAAGAAGATAACTAATAAATTATTGAATCAAATAAGATTGGGTTTAGAAAGATGAAAATTTTTTACAGTTATCAATTTTAGGGAGAATTGCTACATTTGAAATGAATATTCTACCAAAAATTTTGTTTCTATTTCAAACGATACCTATAAAATTGGAGATGGTATTCCAGCCAAGCTATTAAAAAACTTAAAAGATGGTGTTTTTAAAGTGCTGCATTCCATATGCCCACAAATCTGGAAAACCCAACAATCAATGGCCACCGGATTGGAAAAGGTCAGTTTACATTCCAATCCCAAAGAAAGCCAACGCCAAAGAGTGCTCAAACTACCCCACAATTGCGCTTATCTCACATGTTAGCAAGATTATGCTCAAATTCCTACAGCCTAGGCTTCAGCAACATGTGAACCGAGAACTATCAGAAGTACAAGCAGCATTTCGATGAGGCAAGGGAACTAGAGATCAAATTGCCAACATTCGCTGAATTGTAGAAAAAAACAAAGAAGTTCTAGAAAAATGTCTATTTCTGCTTCATTGACTATGCTAAAGCTTTTGACTGTGGATCGCAACAAACTATGACAAGTCCAGAGGTCTTCTATTTCCAGATCCTGTCAAGGGAAGCAACAAAAGCCGACACCTCAGCTTCCAGAAGCTTCATTTCTTTCTGTTCTGGAGACCCTGGGGAGGTCAGAAGTTGCCTTGGAGGGGTGATGAAAGAGGGGCGGCTATTCAGGAATGCGAGCCAGGTGGTGGCCAGCTCAGAGGAACGAATTACTCCTAATTATAGAGCAGAAGAAAGAATTGTGTGTTCACAGATGCCATTAAGATAAGGACAAAAAAGAACCGAAGTAAAGACTATAAACAACAGACCTAATGATTTCTGGACTGGGGGAAAATGTAACTGTATGTATGTATGTATGTATATACATAAACACACTTCCAAAAAGAATGTAATTCAAGCGATGAATGGCTAGGCAAAGAAAACAAATAATTTTCAAGGAAGATAAAAGCAGATTCAAAAATGGGGGCCCTTATCAAGGAATGTCGATTGATTTAAAGACTTGAAGAAGAAAGAGCTTTAAAACCTGGAGGATATTCATAAATAACTCTTTCTAATATCTAAAGATTTTAAGAAGATAAGGGGGGAGAGGAGGGGGCTTTGCAATTAGAATTACATTCACAAAAGTCACTCTTAAGATGCAGTCATTGTGAAAAAAGAGAAAGACTGACACCTAGCGGGGAAACTGAGGGACTCAGCAAGTTCATTTGTCAAATGCTGAACACTACGTATATAAAATGGTGCAATTATATGAAATGATTAGATCTCTCCAGCAGCAAATGTCCCAGAACCATGAGGAATTAATGCAGATATGGGGCGAAAGAATTCAGATGTTGCCAGAAATTACAACACAACAGGAGATACATCAACAACAAACACCCTCTGAAAAAAGAGCAAATCCCAGAGGAACAGAAAATCGGCAAAAAAAAGAAAAGATAAAAATCAAAAGAAAAAAAGAAAACTTACAACATCACATAAGGACAAGAAATATAAAAGGACAAAACAGATCAACAACAGACTAGACAAAAGGCAAAGAAAACATTTCTTCCAAAGGAATAAAGAAATAGCAAATAAACAACCCAAGCCCAAAGAGACTTTAAGTATGTGGGATATCATAGGGTGGCGGGGAATGCTGGAAAATTTTGAACAGGGGAGTGCAAGGCAAACTGAGTGAAAAGATGCAATTAGATGGAGAACGTATATTCCAATGAAAAGGAGTAGGATAGAAAATAACTGAAATGGAATACTAAAAAATAAGAGACGATAAGTGATTTTGAGCACAAAAGGTCAAAGTACTGCTTAAAGATTTGTCTAGAAATTAAGAATATATAAATATAGATATTTGTTCTCAGTATAAATGAAATATAGGTAAAATTGTAATAGCAAAAATAAGGAAAATCTGCTATGCGTTCCCTATATGTATATCCTAAATGGGGGATTGATTAATATTAATATAATATTAATATATTAATACCACATAATTATCTTGCAGAAAGAAAAGAGGTAATTGATATTAAAATAAGAGATAATAAGTTAAGGATATAAAGTAGTAGTCGCCAACCTTTTGGACTTCAGGGACCACTAAATTCGTAATTTTAAAGGCTTGCTGCCTGCACTGTGACGAGCCTTGCTGCCGTCATTGTTTTTCTTTCTGTGTGTGTCTGTCTCGCATTCTGTGTGTGTGTGTGTGTGTGTGTGTGTGTGTATGTGTCTCTTTCATTCTCTATGTGTGTCTGTCTCTGTGTGTATGTGTGTGTGTCTCTAGGTCTGTCTGTCTGTCTCTCTCTTTCTTGGCATCTAAACTGAACACCAGGTGATCTTCTGAGATGGGGCAGGAGGCTCCACAGGAGAGGCCAGAACAATCTTGGTGTTTCTCTCTCAAACATCCTCTCTATCCCCCCACTGACTTCCCTGGCCTGCCTGCCTGCCTGCCTACATTTTTAACTCATCTTTGCCTTCGCCTAGCCTTGCTTTCTTCTGCCTGCCTGCTCCATGCCATGAGCGCCGAGGAGCTGATGGCAGCAACACGTGAAGGCAAGAAGCAAAAATAACACCACAAAACACAACAAAACCAGCATGGAGTTTCCAGCCCGTCAAGAGGCTGGGCAGTGGGGGCGGTTGAGGACAACAGGAAGAGAGAGCAAAACTCAGAGAAGACTGTGGCTATAGTTCTTCCTCCCAAAGGGCGGGGGAGCCTCCCTTATTCCCAACCCTTTTCCCTGAATTTTGTCATGGGGAGGGAGTCTCTCATCTCTGATGGCTGAAAGCTGCTCCTTTCAAGCCCGCTACCAGCTCTCTCACCTCATTTGCTTCTCCCTCTCTCTCCCCCACTCTGGCTTTCCTGAGGATTATGGCACCCTTGGGAAGCTTATTATGCTTTGAACTTTAGGAAAAGAGGGGGAGGAGAGGAGGAGGGAGAAAAATACCCTGAAAACAGAGGAAAGAAAGACTGTAACCAAGGGGAAGGGGCAAGTTGCAGACAGGACTATGTGGAAACTACTCTGCTCTTCTCAGCTGCCCAACAGGCTGGCTGCTGCTGTGGTTCCTGTGGACCAACAAAATTTTCTCAGGAACCACCAGTGGTTTGCGGACCACAGGTTGGTGACCACTGATATAGAGCATAGTATCATTTTTATGCTTAATAGTTAGTAGACTATAGATAGTAAGTAAACATTATAGAAATTAGCTCAAATAGAGAGGGTTTAAATGATAAGTAAATTGAACTTAGAAAATGAAAAGGCATGAATTGAACTTATAAATATAATTTTTATGCTTTCTATATCAATGAAATATACTTAAAGTTGCAACAGCGAAAATGAGGGATGTGTGAAATCTGTTCATGGCTCTCTATATGAGAATCTCAAATGGAATGTCTCAATCCTGAATACCACTGGTGGGAATTAAATTGTGGGAATAATGATATGCCAAGATACTATGTTTACTGTAAAATTAAATGTTTAATAAAGAAGAGGAAGAAACAAGAGTAGAAAAGGAGAAGAGAAAGCCAAGAGAAGGGAAGAGGGGAAAATGGAGAGGAGGGAGAGAGAAGGAGGAAAGGGAAGTAGGCAAGGAAGAGGAGAGGAGGGGGAAAAGATGAAAAGGAAGACAAATAGAAGAAGAGAAGGAAAAGGGGAGGGGGAAAAGAAAGGAGTGAAAAAGGAAAGAAAGGAAAGGGAGGAGGAAGGAAAAGAAAAGAAAGGAAGAGAAAAGGAAGAAGATATCAATAGTACTAAGTGAGAATGGTTGTTTCATATGTTATCTATAACACTGCTGCATGATTGGATAATATAACAGAAATACCTGATCTTTCATGATGGTTTTTGACTTGTGGGTATGTGTTACATGATTTGAAATTGCAATTTACGAGTGTTTAAAGTAAGTAATGGGAAAATATGTATATAGTATGATAATCACGATAATTATATAAAGGTAGACAAGTTTATATTAAAATGTAAATGTTTACTGTTAAAATGTAAATGTTTACTGTTAAAAGATTGTATTAGATCAAGTCTTTCTCTCTTGCTATACTTTTCTTTAATTTACTGTTGAAGATTATGTATGACTAGCTTGCGATACCCATGCTCCGCTGCAGGGATTACCAAGAAAATTGCCGCTGTCCGGAAATACCATGGTTGAAGAGGCCAAGGCAGAAGCGTAGAAACAGCTTTTCGTCGAAGGAGGCCTCGGGTATAGCTGTCGATACTCATGCTCCGCTATGATGAAAATTGGTCAATCCAGCTGCCATCGTTCAGGAAGAATCCTTTGGCCAGGGAACTACTGCCAGGTTGACACTCACTCACCTGATCCGGAAAGCCCCGGGCATGAACCGGACAAAGGAAGGTGCTGAGAGGGATAGCGAGAAAGGGGAGAGAGAGGAGAAGGAGGAGGTATAGAGAGAAAGAGAAAGGGAGGGAAAGAAAGAGGGAAGGAGGGAGAGAGATAGCGAAGGGGGGGAAGGAGAGAAGAGGAAGGGGTATATATATAGAGAGAGAAGGAGGGAGAGGGATAGCGAGGGGAGGAAGGAGGAAGGAGGGGGTATATAGAGAGGAAAGGGAAGAGGAGGGAGGGATAGAAGGGAGAGGGGTATATAGAGGGAAAGAGAGAGATAGCAAGAGGGGAGGAGGAGGGGTATATATAGAGAGGGAGGGGTAGAGGGTATATATAGAGAGAAGAAGGGAGGGAAAGAGACCTTTCTCTCGCCCTCTCCCAACCCCCACCACTCTGATCCTTGGAAGCCCTCAAGGGCTTCTGGCGTTCCAGAGGGGGTTAGCCCAGCCAGTTTGCCCCAACCACCCCCCTCCTAAAGTGGCAGGTGGGGACTGCCTCTACCGCTACCACCCAGAGACACAGGGAGCCTCCCTTGGTTGTGGTGCTACAGGTTCGGAACCAGCCATGGAGGCGGCCAGGTGAGAACTCCGGGGGCTGCTTCGCCCAAGGTAAACCTCCGTATGGTCATAGCCCATTGCACCTACACCAGACTGTGTCCCGTTCTTTCCACAGGAGTGGAGGAATTTCGCCTTGGTGACCCTGGGCTAAACCTAAGCCACACTTTAGTCCATTCCCCTCTTGGCTTCTCCTCACCCTTTGCACAGCCAGCAGAGGCCTGGGTAGCGCATCAGCCCATCCATTCCACTGGGGCCACAACGTGCACCTCAGTGGGCACGAATGCATCATGGGAACAGCCGCCACAGCAGGCAGTGCCTGAAAAGGCACCTTCAGGGACTCGCAAGTCGCAGATGGGGATTGCCTCCACTGCTGCCATCCACATGCAAGGACCCAATGCCTCTATTGAAATTTTCAGGGCCCCACCTACCCTACTGAGTCTGAGATGGCCCTCCACTATTCAGCCCTGCACTCATCTGCCCTGCTGCTCCTCACCCTGCCATCAGTCTAGCCACTACCGGCAAAACTGTTCGGAGATTCAAAATCAAACAGGCTGCAAAAGCCCTCCAATCAGGAGAAGCTGCGAAAGCTCTCCAATCAGGAGAAAGGTAACAAACGATGTTGAATATTTTGTCTAATCACAACCCTCTACCCATTAAAAAATTAAAATAACTCACATAAAAATCAATATTTTGAAAAATCCTTTCTTAGTGAGTGCCTAGACAGCAAGACAAAGGTATGTCGCAAATTTCATGTTTGTAGCTTTAATAGTTTTTGAGATCTGGTGATGAGTCAGTCAGTGAGTGGTATTTCGCATTTATATACATGGATATAATGTGAAAAAACAATAAAAATTGTGGAAATAAACTATGGCAAGTTCTCAAAGGGATGAGAGTACCAGACCACCTTACCTTACTCCTGAGGAACCTGTAATCAAGCCAAGAAGCAACAGTTAGAACTAGACATGGAATAACTGACTGGTTCGAAATAGGAAAAGGAGTACGACAAGAGTACATACTGTCATCCTGCTTATTCAGTTTATATGCAGAGCACATCACATGAAATGCTGGCCTGGAAGAATCACAAACTGAAATTTGCTGGGAGAAATGTCAACGACCTCAGATACGCAGATAATATCACCCTAATGACAGAAAGTGAAGAAGAAATAAAGAGTCTCTTGATGAGGGTGAGAGTGCAAAAGTTGAATTGAAGCTCAGTATTAAAAAAACTAAGATCATGGCATCCTGCCCCATCCCTCCCTGGCAAATAGAAGAGGAAGAAATAGAAGTATGACAGACTTCATTTTCTTGGGCTCCAAAATTACTATAGGCAGGAAATCAAATGACGCTTGCTGCTTGGGAAAGCTATGGCAAACCTAGACTGTTTCAAAAAGCAAAGACATCACTTTGTTAACAAAGATTCATATAGTAAAAGCCTTGGTTTTGCCTAGTTGCAATGTATGGTTGTGAGAGTTGGAGTATAAGAAAGGCTGAATGTTGAAGAATCGATGCCTTTGAGTTGTAGTCCTGGAGAAGACTCCTGAGAGTTCCTTGGACTGAAAGGCGATCAAATCAGTCAGCCCTGGAAGAAATCTACACTGACCGTTAGATGGACAAATAAAGCTGAGATTCAGATATTTTGGGCACCTAACGAGAGGAGAGGACTTGTTAGAAAAGTCTGTTATGTTGGGAAAAATGGGAAGTCAAAGGAGAAGGAGATGGCAGAGAATCAGATGGCTAGATGGTGTCACTGATGCAACAGGCATGAGTTTGGGCAGACTGCGGGAGGCTGTGAGGGACAGAGAGGCCTGGTGGGCAATGGCCCATGGGGTCACAAAGAGTCGGACACAACTTAGCAACTGAACAACAGCAACATATCAACAGCGGCGAGAATGATTTTTGCACAATATTAGAAAAAGGAAGAAATGCAACCAGAAGTGATAAGAAAAATATTAGAATTTGCAGCAATGAACAGATTAATTATGAGGATGAAAGAAAATGAAACTGCCTATTTTCAAACTTGGAATCTATTTTATCAATGGCTCGATAAAAAATGGAGTAGGAATGAAAAATGTATTAGAAAATATTAGTAAATTTACTTAATGTTTTAATATTGGCGAATTGTGTACTCGACTGACGTGTTGAAATATTTACTATTTTTAATTTAAATTAATATTGAATAAAAAATATACAAAAAAATAAAATAAAAAAGAGCAACTATAATACTTAAATTAGTATAACTGTCTAAATAGAAAATTTTCAGTAGCTATATAACAAATATAAACTTAAATCAGAAGGAATTTAAAACACTTATGTGACATTTATACAGGTAGCCTGTTCTGATCTGGCTCGGCACTGGGGAAAAGCCGGAGTCTTGACATAAAGTCACAGTCAGGTAATGCTGGCTTCCCGCCAAAGATAACAAGGGCAGGCATTCTGCTGCAGATAATTAGTGCTGGCTTGCAGTAACAAACAACAAGGCATCCCAACAAATACACATACACAGGGTACCAGATTGGAAGCGTAGTTGAAGGCAAATGTGATCGGTACAGCGGTTCGTCAGAATGGTTCAAGGGTCAAGAAGCACGAAGCAAGAAAAGCAGAAATCCAAAATTGCAAGAATCCACACGAGAGTAAACAGTTGCCTGCTTCATAAGGCAATTGTTTGAGGGCCTGAGCTTTATTCCTTTACTGAGGATGGGGCTGCTGGCTACGCCCCTGGCAACGCTCAATGGGTTGGTCAGCTGCCTCCCCCTGAGGCTCCTGTCTCAGCCTACGCCTTGTGTGTGTGTCAATGAGAGGCTCCAGCTGACGGTTATGAACTTCATTATGAGTTTTGGCAGTTTCCTCCCTGGAAGCCTCTGGCTCCAAGCCAAGCTCCATCCCCCCTCCCCCCCTCTTGCTGGTCACTCATGGCTTCACTGGCATCTGGCCCAGCTTCCAACTCTCCTGCAATGTCTGGTGAGGAGGAACTGGGGAAGGGTGGTTGAACAGGGCCTGGCATGGCAAGGGAGGGAACTTGCAGCCCTTGCCCAGCAAGGGAGGAAGAACCTTCTAGCCCTTGTCATCCAACTCCTGAACCAGCAGCCAGGGGTGTGGGGCACAACATAGTCCTCAACTTACAACAGTTCACTTAATGACTGTTCGAAGTTACAGCGGCACTCGTGACCATTTTCTCACTTGCAACCACTGCAACATCCCCATGGTCACGTAATTAACAATCAGCTACTAGTTATGACATATGCAGTGTCCCCTTTTGCAACCTTCTGACAAGCAAATTCGATGGGGAAGCCAGATTCACGTAACAACCGTGCTACCAATTTAACAACTGCAGCGATTCGCATCATAAGGAAAGTGGCAAGGAAAGTCATAAAATGGGGCAAAACTCATTTAGCAAATATCTCGCTTGGCAACAAATTTTGGACTCAATTGTCATAAGTTGAGGATTACCTATATAGCATTTGAGACCCAGAAAGTTGCACTCCAAATAGCTTTATTGCTGGCCAGGAACAAATTGTCCATAGTCTATCAACATTAAAGCATACCAATAAAAGTTCAGGACTCTATAATGCACCACATTCACAGTTTCCATCCCTTGTGTTATAGTCCCATATAAAAGGCAGTTTTGGAAGAGGAGGAGAAAAAAAGAAAATGAAGAAAGAGAGATGAAGAGAAGGTTCTGTGGGGAAAGGATGAGAGAAGGGGATAGAAGAGAGGATTCTGTGAGACAAGCAGAGGGATCAAGGAAGGAGAAAACGCTGTGGAAGGAAAACCCAGCAGGCAGTGAAAGAGTTGAAAAGCACTGTGCTAGATAACGTCATCCTCACCCCTGAGGATGTTACCTTATTTGGTAGTGAAGAATGTGAAGAGAGCATCCAGAACAGCAATAAACTTTTTCAATTATTTATTTTTTTAAAACTGCCTTTGAGTATACAGGTGAAACTCAAAAAATTAGAATATTGTGCAAAAGTTCATTTATTCCAGTAATGCAACTTAAAAGGTGAAACTAATATATGAGATAGACTCATTACATGCAAAGCGAACATTACATGTTCAAGCCTTGATTTGTCATAGAGAATAGACTCGCTAAATCTATAGAATTTAAATAAATCAAATTAATCATAATTAATTTATTATAAAGAAGGCTAAGTTTAGATTTCACTGTTAACCAGAGTGCTTGTTTATTTCTCCATATTCATACACAAGTGATTACGCATACAGAGAAATACAGAAAACTTGCCACACTAATCTCAGATGACAAGTTCAGAAGTGGAGATGTAATTCAGAATTACAATGTTAAAATAATTTTTAAATGATAAATTGCAGAACTTTCCTAGGTACCAAACTTTTATATACAGTGATTAAATCTACTCAGGTTTTACCAAAATTTTAAAAACCTGTTGAGACTTTAAAACAGGTGTGTCCAACCAGGGCCCATGGGTAATGCAGCCCCACATGATTGTAAACTGCTAATACTATTACATGAATTTTAGCGATATTTTATACACTTTAACTATAATATATATTTTATATGTGGCCCAAGACAATTTCTCTTCTCTTACAGCGGCCCAGGCAAGTCAAAAGTTTGGACACCCATGCTTTAAAAGAAAGGGGCAGAAAAAAATCTGGACCCATTTCCAAAATGATAACAGAGAAAGGCAAAATAAATATTCTGTAGAATGCCTTCAACAGATGCAAGCCTACTTTCAAGGTGATACCAGGCCTAGCATATATTAGATCTCTAACAGAGGGCACAGTAGACAAATTTGAATTGCTGTTTTGAATCAGTAAGGACTTTAAATGTTACATCAACATTTTGATAATGCTTTTTGTGGAAAGAGATGTCTCCTTGACCTGCTCTGGAGAACACGGATTTCCAGCAATTCCAGTTAAGACTCTTCTAATGTTGACAAATATTTTTTCATTTCCCCAACATGATTACTAAACCAATGATTGGCTTTCTGTAGATATATTGGACAACCTTTGTGATGCCTGAGGCCAACCAGAGACTTTTCTCCAGACACACTCCAGTGTGCCCTTTTGCGTCTGCCACATTCTCCTCAACCAACACTGTAGTTTATAAAGTATGGGCTACATGTGTGTCCCATGTGTCCATAACAGTCATAAGAAGGTCTATGGCTATTCCTTATAGGAGCTGCAAAGTAAGAGTACTAGAATGGATATCAATTGTTCAATTCTATCACCATTCATCATTAAATGAACAATTAGATATTCCAGGCAGCCTTCCCTCCAGAACTCCCCATATACCCTGTTAGGGTTATACGGGTGATAATCCCTTTAAGAACCCCTACAGGTTGGTTTACAAATTGCAAGCTGAGCCACACCTATCTTAATTGGCCCA
>JANHFO010006350.1:300274-310463 GCA_032468095.1 Pareas carinatus | reverse complement strand
GCCCCCCCCCCCCCGAGAAAAACAGCACTATTTTATGTATATTTATACTAGACAAATTTTACTCTTTAAGTGTAAATTAATAAAAACAGTAAGTTACATGCAAAATAAACAAAATGTTACACAGCAACAATAATGTTTGCATCAAGGTTATTAAATATCTGAAGTGTGAAATGTTTAGATACCTTTTGCCAGATAACATGGCAAAACAAAAGATGGGCAGAAAAATACAAAAAAAATGATTTTAAAAGTTTTATCACAACATGTGGCAGGAGTCTGCAGATCTACAAAAAAAAGAAAAGCTCAAATAATGCGTTATGACAGAATATCTCCTGACACATAGCGTTTAACAGGAATGAAGCTGACGAATGGAAAATACACGCAGTTAAACTCTAGTTCCGTTCACGTAGTAAGTTGATTTAAGACGACGTTGTTTGTTTTTTTAAAAAAATTCATTTTGCTGTTATTGTTGAATCTATCATCACGACCTGGTGAACATCCTGGGTGAATTTGCGCAGTTGGCGAGGCAGTCCAATGGATTAGGGCTACGAGGGAAACGGTCAGCCTGATTATGGCGCTCTTAGGAAGAAGCCAAGCTATTTTAGGACCCAGCAGCGACCTTCCCTGCTCTCCCTCACACACTGCATTGCCGTCCCTGCCGCTTTGCTCCTTCTGCTGGATGCTCCGCGCCCGGCTTCCGAGGCGGCTGCAGGCACCGGAAAGGAGCGAGGGGCAGCCCGTTTCGTCCCTATCCCAAAGAGCGGCTTTCCGGGCGGAGGGGCGCTAGCTGCGGCATCGCCGGCAGCTAAACCTGCCTGGCCAGGCTAGGGCCGCCGGCTGGGTCGGGCGTGCGCCTGCGCGCCACTGCCTAGGGCGAAAGAGGGGCTTGGAGAGCTTGGGCTGGCTGGGTCTTCCGCCTCCTTGGCGCGCCAAAGCGCGAAACGGCTCGCTCGGCTTCTCGCCTTTTCTCTCCGCGCGGCTCGGCAGCCGGCTGACGCTCCAGCTAGAGCTCGGGCCCTCCCCCGGGGGGCGGCGAGATGCTGAGCGGGGAGGGCGGCGGCTCCCAGAAAGCGCCCGGGGCCCCCGTTTCGGCGCTCGCGCGTGCGTGAGTCGAGGGAAGAACCTGCCGCCTCCTGATGGACACGGAGTCCCCGGCACAGCTCGGGGCTGCCGCTGCTGCTCTTACTGCATCTCGGGGGGAGGGTCGTGGGAACGCGGGGCCGCTGAGGGACCCGACGCTGCTGCCCGCGTCTTGGTGGGATGCTGCGTGGGCTGCCCGCGCCAGGCCGTCTCCGTGGGCGGGGGGCTCAAGAGGCGCCTTCTAGGTTTTCGTTCTTCTGATTCTTATCCCGAGTTTCCTTTGGGAAGCCGAGGCGGGGGCGCGCGGGCGCGCGTGTCTGTGGTGCAGCCCGTCCATGGCCAACCCGCAGCGGAGCATTGAGCTGGAGCATTTCGAGGAGCGAGACAAAAGGCAGCCGCGCTTCGGCGCCCGCCGGGGAGGGGGCAGCTCCACTTGCAGCAGCAGCTCGGGGCCCAAGGGCAACGGGCTCATCCCCAGCCCCGCGCACAGCGCCCACTGCAGCTTCTACCGCACGCGCACCCTGCAGGCCCTCAGCTCGGAGAGGAAAGCCAAAAAGGCGCGCTTCTACCGCAACGGCGACAAGTACTTCAAGGGCTTGGTCTATCCCATTTCCAGCGACCGCTTCCGATCCTTCGACGCCCTCCTGGCCGAGCTCACCCGGTCCCTGTCCGACAACGTCAACCTGCCTCAGGGCGTCCGGGCCATCTACAGCGTCGATGGCAGCCGAAAGCTCTCCAGCCTCGACGAACTGGCGGACGGTAAGGGAAGCGGACGCCTTAGTGGGCTGGATTAACGGCCAGAAGCGCTGAGCCCGGGCGGCCGGGAGCCGCTCTCGGGTGGGTGTGTTTAGCAGCGGAGCCTAAGCCGCTATCGAGGGCGTTTTCACAAGTGGGATTCGAACACGTTACCCACAATGCTTAGATGATGTCACCCCGTTTCATCCGATTCGCATTGCTTAGTAAATCAGACCGTTTCGACGGGGAAGGGTCACGCATCCGGGCGTGTATGTGAGGAGACGCTGCTTCAGTTTCCAGGGAAGGAAATGCGCTATTTTATTGGGCAGGAGAATCCTTGAGATATGAAATGTGGGTAATTGGCCCGCTGTTGTGGCGCGGTGCTGTTCCAGAATGCGAATTGGTTTGTGTTTAAAACGTGATTTGGCCTTCACAGCTGCCTGTAAACAGCTTGAGACAGAATAAATGAGTGATATTTGCAGAAATAGTCACATTGTTGTGAAAAAAATATATGATTGGACAAATATTTAGCATGGCACATGACCTATGTAATTAACATTTGCATGTTGAAAGTCAAATATTAAACTGGAATTAATTCCATAGCGAATTACTTTGAATTTTCTAGTGGACCACCTAAAAGAGCTCCAAACTGTCTCAGATTAGTTATTATACAGAGAAATGATAATAGACTACATAACAATCTAATGCATAAAAGTTTATGGGTTTATTTTCATATCCCTGTTGTGTGGTTGAAAAAAATGACTGTTATTTAAAGGATGAAATATTTAAACATCTGTGGACAAGTATAATCAAAATATATTTTAAAAATCTATTGGCCCAATGAAATAGCGATGCTACATGAGTCCTCCAACATTACTTTGAAACATAGTTTGGTTTTTGGATGAAACATGTAACAGTTTTCTAGAACTTTCTGCTTACCTGTTACTTCACATCATTTAGTGTCCATAATCACATAGGTTATTTTAGCGATTAGGTTTACATAGCTGTGTTTTTGAAATATCAGTTTGACATCCATAAATCCCTGATTCAATAAGCATGCATTCATTGAATTTTTAGGTTTTTCTCTTTTTTAATTTTTTGGTGATTGCATGGCATGAATCTATACTAGAATATTGAATGATTTGCACTTTTATCTTAATATGCAGTGGTGGTTCTCAACCTTTTCTTCACATGGAACCCCTCTAAATATCTTTTGTAGCCACCAACCATGATCACGGACCCCCAAGAATTACCTCAAGATTTAAATCATAACATTTCTTCAAGCCTCCGTGGATCCCCTGTGACAACATTGCGGACCCCCCCATGGGTCCACAGACCACAGGTTGAGAAGCACTGGTGTACAGTGTTGCTTGACTGATAACTGATGGTTTCATGTACACAATACCTTGGTACAAAGTGTCAAGTGCTATCACATTCAGTGATCACGTGGACAAACTTATTGGAATTGTTTATTGAAATAAGCAGTGTCTCTTGTCTAATTTCTGTTCTCAAAGGTATTGTGTAACCTGACTGACTATGTGACCTACTTGGGTGATTCAAATGAACAGGGAACATTAGCCCTGTAATTCTATTACCTACTGGGAAAAGACTAAACTTTAGAATCTAAGGTAACCGTGTAGCTAGTCTGAATAAATATGAATGAAATTGAATTTGTAAATTGATAGGAATAACACAATCTGATTTTTTTTCTTTTAAAAAATCTAGGTGTGCTCAATTCCTGTATTCTGGTTTCAGTCACAAAACATTTCATCTGAGACATCATTTTGTAAACATTTGACACCAATTTAGACATATATTATCCTAGAACTCTGAGAAAACAAATGTAAAAATCGAGATCAATCAATTTAAACTAATGCAAGTAGATAAATAGGTACCACTTTGGTGGGAAGGTAGCAGCGTTCCAGGAGCCTCGGCATATAGTCAAGCTGGCCACATGACCACGAAAGTGGGTCCCTCAGCTAAGAAAAAGAGATGAGCACCACTCATTAGAGTCGAACTCAATTCGACAGGGCCTTTACCTTTATAACCATGAAGAGCTGTTTTATCTGTTTAAAAAAGCTTGTAGAGTTCAATGATATGGTGGATCTGAGAACTGCTGTCTGAAAAGCTCTGAAAATTGTCATACCTGCTTTTACTAGACTAGATGAACTAAGGGGGCCAAGTTCAGAAACTGTATTTCTAAGTTTTAAGAATTCTCTCATTGGCATTTTATAAAACCGTTTTCTTGGAATTATTGCTTAGCAGTTGTAAAGGTACATTGTTGTAATCTAGGAAATCAGTCAAAGAAAGCTAGGTTGGAAACAATAGTTGTTGTTTTAAAAAGTTACTGCTAAATAAAAAAAAATTTTCATTTGCTACCTTAGTTGATTGCAAACTCTTAAACGTTGTAGCATCTTAAAGGCTAGCAGCCTTATGATGTAAAGTTATGTAGTATCAGAAACCTAAAACAAAATGATGAGTTACAAATGTATCTGATTGTCAGGGAAGAGAGAATCAAGATCCAGGAAGCCAGAGAAAAGTGTGAGACAGAGAGGAAGCTGACTTATTGTGTGAACATTTAGGAAACTGATAATAACGTAGATATGCACTGATGAACTGGTTCTAGCAAGCTGTAGATACATCTGTGCTGTCTTGGTGTGTCTCAGTAGCAGCTGGATGTATTCACATTTGGGGGAGTAATAAGTAACAATAAATGTTTTTGTATCCAATATCTTGTTCTAAAGGAGTCAGTAAAGATAGTGTAGTTTCTAGTTTCAGATTAATAGTGAAATAAAAATGAAATTTTATCACAGCCTTTGTTCATGAATCCAGATAAGATGTAATTATAATAATGATTAAATTGCTTCATATTGGTAATATTATGCAATTCATGGAGCAATAGCTAGTATGTAAATATTTATATAAGTCTTAATGTACCATAGGTTTTCTGTTTTTTAAGGAACAATTAACCTGAGTATGCTAAATATTTTCTCAAGTATTTTCCTCATTTTAGAAGCAATATATTATATATTTATATCATTTTAATTTTTATAGATGAAATTCAAAAGTTTGTTAATGCTATTTCCAGAATATGACACAGAAAAATCTAAAGTGAGGGTTATACTTAAATTCATTTCAAGAAATAATTGTTTCAGCTGCATAATTATTTTAAAGAATTGTTATCCATTGTTTTGAAATCATATCGCACCATCTTAAGAGTGTAAGACAGTATGTATTATTTCTATCTCCATCTAACCTTTATAATAGACCATTCAGCTTTATGGATGAATCAAAATTTTATTTGCTAGCATGAATCTTACTCCACATGTCTCAGTAGTTGATATATTACTTGGTTGCTTTGACAGAAAACTGAGAATGGAGTTCTGACAGACTTAACTAAAATTCCACTAAAACAAAGGGGTTTAGTTTATAGGATTGTGAGTTAACATTCAATCACTATTGCAAATTATTTCAGATTGACTCACATTTCTTTGCAAAAGTTGGTGTGAAACTCATTTCTCCAATCTGATGGGATAAAAGGAGGGAAGAGAAGAAAACATCCTTGATTTAGAATTGATCAACATACTTAACTATCTGCCGAAAAAGTTTTATTTATATGTACTTTGTCACTTTAGAATTACTTTTAGTAATTTAATTAATTTTAGTGACCCACATTTTTCCAATTCTTATTTCTTCCATTTGCTGTTTCCCAACTTCTTTTAGTGTGGAATCTTTTTGTTGGTCCTGTCCTCTATTTAAGTCCCAGGGGAGAGTTACATTCTTTATTTATTGAATGTTTTCTACTTTTATCAACCTTATGCAAATATTTGTCTGTCTTTGAATGCCCATTATCGTCATAATGCTGAATGTGTTGGAAGCACATGCCCTGGTTTACACAGGTGTAGCATTTTATATTCCCAGCAGGCATCCTATTGCCTCCTGATCAGGAAGATTTCCTATGTCATCTTTTTTTTTCACATCTACCTTTCCTTTCAGTGTTACTTTCCCTGTCAACACATGACAACTCCTTGAGTCTTTTTCAATTTCTAATCCTTTTCTAACCTTTTCAGACTATAAATGATGCTAAGTCATCCTTTGCAAGGGATGCAAGTTTCAGAAACTGAAGATGGCAAAATTAGATCAAGTATTCTAACACAATTTCATCTCATTTTCTTATCACATATTTCTGATTTTCACCACTTTCACCCTAATCTTGTCCATAACTCTCTCCTTCATGAGATTTGGGAATATTGTCTAAACATTTGTCAGTAGAGGTGTGTGTGTGTGTATTCATATCTATACAATACAACCTTCTTTACTCAATTACTGCTTCAAGAGTTCTACTGAAGGGAGCCATGTTTATGTGCCTAAGGCTTTTCCTGTTAAACATAGAACTAGCCAAACTATCTACTCTTCCTTAGGCCATTTCCAAGCAACTTCATTATAGTCAAACATTACAAAGAAGGATTCTATATTCCTCCTCTGAAAGTCTGAAGATCCTCAGATATTTAAGTCCTTTCTTTCCACTAGTCAAAGTTAAGATTCCCTCAAATGAGCTGTATTTTAACAGAAAAGAAGTTTAACTGAAAAAACGAGGGAGACTTGCATTTTTGATGAAGCTTCTTTCCTATTAAAAGATCACGTGTCACCTGCAATGGCTCTAGTCTGGGCTGAAGGACAAATATGGAACAGTACGTTCCGTCCTGTAATCAGGGTAAACCAGTTGTCACGCCTCATGTGAGAGTTCCTATATTCTGGAATTTCTTCCCCCTTTCCAGTCAGTCCCTGGGTTCAGATTCTCTCCATAATTTTATCCTCTTCCCTTCTGGCTATTCTTTTTGTTTTCTCATCTTGCTGCCTAATCATGTGTCTCATCATCTGTAGCCGGGCATCAGGTGGAATTGCTTTACTTCGTAGTGGTACTTAGATTTCAGGGTCTGCCTTAACCCCGAACAATTTTTCCTTTTTCTCCATTTCCAACCTCCTTATGCAACCTCTAGTCTGTGGATATGTATCTAGAGAGTGATACTGAAAAGATCAACAGTCTTTTGTAGAGCACCCACTCTTCTAGGACCAAATTCCATTTTCCTGGTTCTATTTTTCTTTTCATTCAAGACTGGTATATGATTTGCTCAGGTGCTGTGCCATCTCAATACAGCCCCTAAATGCAAGGGAGTATTTTGGGGGGAATGGTACAGCACAGCAACAAACAAATTGTTTTAATCTTCTGTGTTTCCAGGGAGACTTTTTCTACAGAAAATTTAACAAAATTATTGTCCAAACATCTACCTTACCACTTATTATTAAGCCTATGCTATATTATCCTATACTAACAGCTATGTCTGTGTCTTATTCCTACAAATAGTCTATAACAGTTCTGTTGATTGAATTTAGACCAAAGTCTTTAGCCATCATTTAACCATATTCAGGTTGACCTCCGTTGCTGTCACCTGCTGTTCTAAACCGCTGCTGAAGCATTGGCCTGGCAGTTTATCAGCCTGTGCAGAGGCAAGAAAAGGAAAATGCTGTACCAGCGGCTGGAGTGATAAAGCTGTTGGGCTCCACTTTTCCCTTCACCTTGTCTGCTGCTGGTTTGCTGAACTTTCAGCTTGCTCTTCCTTCCTTTGCTGTCAGTTGCCTGTTGAGCTGACAGCTGCTTCACTCCCTTGGCTACATCTTCTTCCTTTCTTTCTGCTTTCTCACACAGCACAAATCTTTCTCCATACACGCCCACACAGAGACAATCTGGTGCTCTCAGCATTTTCCTTTTATAATTGGAAACCAGCTGTGGTGCAATGCTTAAGATCCCAGGGGAGAAAACGAAGGAAGGAAGAGCTCATTCTGGCCACTGCAAGGTTTCCTTCCATAACCATGTAGTATGGTCTGTTTGCATAAATTCTATTATTAAAAAAACTGTTGTGAAGTGCTGCATATTCCTGGAAGAAAGATTACACCCATTTTTTGGGGGGGGGGCTTTGGGGGAGGTCTTTAATGGACATGTGTTATTTGAAATCTCAATTGTAAATATTGGTCAAATGAGAATCAAATGAAGAGTTGGATGGGCCTTGAATAAGAAGTGAAGAATCAGTTAAACTGACATGTTGTGCTTTTCTAGTAGAGGGGACATGATGCAACATGGTAGAGGGGACATGGTGCAAATAGATCAATAGATGACGCTATTAACATGGTACTACACTACATACTCCAACATCTTGATTACCCAAAAACATATGCAAGAATCCTTTTTGTGGACTTCAATTCTGCATTAAATACTATTATTCCAGTTATTCATATAAACAAATTGACTCAGCTAAATGTATCTGACCACACCTGCAAATGAATCAAAAGCTTCCTAACAGACAGGAAGTAGCAGGTGAAGCTAGGAAAAATAACATCAAACACCTGTAAAATTAGCACAGGTGCACCTCAAGGCTGTGGTCTCTCTCCACTTCTCTTCTCCTTATACACCAATGACTGCACTTTGAAAGCCCCTCTGTCAAAATACTAAAATTTGCAGATGATACAACAGTGATTGGCCTCATTCGAGACAACAACAAATCTGCCTACAGATAAGAAATTGAAAAACTAGCCTTGTAGTGCGAAAAGAACAACCTAAAACTTAAAACAGTGAAAATGATAGTTGATTTTAGAAGAAACCAATCTATTCTACCTCCTCTCACAATATCAATAAACACAGTATCAACAATAGAGTCCTTCAAATTTCTGGGCTGTATAATATCTCAAAATTTAAAACGGACAACCAACATCAAATATGTCATTAAAAAAGCTCAACAAGGAATGTTCTTTCTGAGACAACTCAGAAAGCTCAGACTACCCAAGGAACTGCTGACACAGTTCTACAGAGGAATCATTGAGTTCGTAATCTGCACCTCAATAACTGTCTGATTTGGCAATACAACAGTGCAAGATAAGCATAGACTTCAAAGAATAATTAGAACTGCAGAAAAAAATAATTGCTACAAAACTCCCCTCCATTGAGGATCTGTACACTGAACGATCCAAAAAGAGAGCGGGGAAAATAATTATGGACCTCTCACACCCTGGACATAATCTATTTCAACTTCTTCCCTCTGGATGTCGCTACAGGGCATTGCAAGCTAAAGCAACTAGACACAAGAACAGTTTCTTCCCTCATGTCATCAACCTATTAAACAGCTGACTTACAGGACAGTGTTAGTGCAGAGGGTGTCCTTTGTGACAGGATGAAATGGTTTTATAACATAACATGATGAATGTTACGTAGTTTAAGACTATGAATGTATCTTATGCTTATGATATTCTGATTCTGATTTTGATTCTGCTAATTCTGCTTATAGATGTGCTCCTTATATTGCGTGATGCACCTTGTCATGTTTCTTTATCTATGTGCAGATGGTTCAGGACGTAGAACTATTAGTTTAGAGACCACCTGAAGTTAAAACAGCACTGAAATAAGTGACTTATTACCATTTTCACATTTTTGACTGCTGCAGCACGTCCACGGTCACCTGATCAAAAATTCGGTTGCTTAGCAACTGCCATGTATTTATGATGGTTGCAATGACCCAGGGTCATTTGATCACCTTTTGTGACCGTCTGGCAAGCAAAGTCAATGGGGAAGCCAGATTCACTTAACAACCGAGTTACTAACTTAACAACTGCAGTGATTCACAACTGAGGCAAGATGGAGCGTAAAATGGGACAAAACTCCCTTAACAGCTGTCTTGCTTAAGAATGGAAATTTTGGGCTCAGTTGTGGTCCTAAATCGAGATCATGACCTCTTTCAATTGCAGTGTCCTTATCTTCATCCAGAAGATTATCCTTATTCCCAGACTATGGCAGATTGCCAAAGTCCCAGTGTTTTGCTTGGTGTGTTTGTGTTCTATGCCAGAGGTTCTCCAACCTTGGTCCTTTTAAGGCTTGTGGACTTCAACTCCAGGAATTCCTCAGCCAGATGTGTTTCACCCCAAACCCAAAGCAGATGGGGAAGGAGAGAGGATTGCGATTCAACAACCGGAGCCTTTGGGTAAGCCCAAGAGGGAGGTGCTACACACAAGATACTGACAGAGGGACAAGTGAAAAGGCTTGAAGCCCACACTGGACTACCCAGTTCCCCTCTTCGCTCCCTTCCTTCCGCCCTCTCTGTCAAAAGTAGAGAGATGGAGAAGAAGAAACGGAGGAGTTGGTAGCTTTGCTAGCAAGGACCATGTGGAGAGAGCACTATAGAAAGGCAGAAACTGAAAAGCTTGGACACCGCTCAACATAGTTCTGAAAAGCAGTTGAATAATGGTATGTTTGTGTTCTATGCCAGAGGTCTCCAACCTTGGTCCCTTAAGGGTTGTGAACTTCAACTCCCAGAATTCCTCAGCCATGGCT
>JANHFO010006350.1:267649-277795 GCA_032468095.1 Pareas carinatus | reverse complement strand
CTATTGTCTTTTTAATAAACCAAGAATAAAAATAATACTCTTTTTAAAATATGCCTTTGAAATTGGTCTTTATGAATCTTGAACAGATAGTTCTCTCGATTTACAATTGGTTGCTTAGCGACCATTTGGAGTTAATACAGATTCCCGCCCCCCCCCAAGGTACTTACTTATGACCCTTTCCCGAAGTTATAGCCGCCTGCTGCTTCCTGCAGCCATGTGACCATTATTTATTATAGTCTGGATGTTTACTTTCAGTTTGTGGTGAAAGTGCCCTATAACAAACAATGAGTTTGCTTAACAATGAATTGTTCAGCAGTGTTTGCTGAACAACTGTAGCATTTGATTTAAAACCAAGCATTCACTTCACAATCACTGCAAAAAAGGCGGTAAAATTGAGCCACTCATCTGATAACCAGTTTTACAACTATCCCATCCTGCCATTTAATTGACAGTCTCTATTATGGTTGAAAGTCAAGGACCTAACTGTAGTCACAAAAGGGTAACATTAAGTTATTTCCAGAATACACCACATCAATCCATAACATTTATTCCTTCTGTAATGTTTTATTTTCAAATGAAGTTACTTTTATAGTTTCCACTGCACAATTTGATCAACAGTGTTGTCTGTTGAAATCCTAACAAGGTTATATTAAACCCTTCTTAAACCTGTAGCTTCAACATAAATTTAAATTTAAATTACGATTCTTTGTATTGTATTTATAATGAAGACAACTGACCTCTCGAAACAGGATTTCTGTCTAATTTAATACACACTGATAAAATAGCTAAGAAATATTTCTAATATGACTTGTCCTTTAAAGATGTAAATGTGGAATGAGTAGCTGATATAATGGATTCCGAAGAAATATGTAGCATCTACAGAGCTGTGTATTTATTAGAGTAGGGTGAAAAATTTGAAGTACCTTATCATAAATCTGGAAAAATGTGAAGTTTTATATCTCAGTAAATTAAATGATAACAGAAAGGCTGGTTTTTGTAGTCAAGGCAACAGGCAGACATGGCTTGCTGAGGAAAAAAAAGCTGTTCTATCTTCATTTTGTAATCTGTTCCCTTTGAATGAAGATATTTTCACAGTGTGTACTCAAACAAAAGAATTATTTAAGCACTCTTCTCTCCTCCTTTTGTTCTTTGTAGATCCACCAGAAAAGAATTTGCCCTGAAGATTATTGACAAAGGCAAATGTTGTGGAAAGGTAAAGAAGAAATACTGAATTTCTGTATCATGATACCAGAATATTAAATTATTTTAACTATGCACTTACTATTACTGTTGGAAAATATTTTTTCTTGGAAGAGCATTTACACTCTCTGGGTAAAATGTTCTTTATATAAAGCTAAATAGTACATGTAACTATCCTTAGAGAAATTTCATAAAGATAGTTCAAGTTATAAATTACTGAACTGGATATTGAATAAATAAAAATCAGTAATATTAAGCCATCCCACTAAATCTTTAATTAATTTTAAGGTGGTTATATATTTTTTAAAAACCCTAGTACCAGAACAACGAACCAGTTGAATGTATAGAATAAGTTACAGGGGAAAGAAACTTTAAGATACACAAATATATAGACTGCTATAATTGTAGGAATTGCAAAAGGTATTCAGTTTCAGAATACTATGATCAGAATGATATTTGATTGTATTTTGTGTAAGTGGGATCCTGGAAGCATCTTATAGATTTGTGCTAGATATTTTTAAACAATAGAAAAAACTACATGGTTCAAGTATTGTTTTTGCTAGAGAGTTTTTTGATGACGCTGACTGTCTCCAGTTCTTGTTTTTGTATCAGCCTATAGATTTGTGAGCTGGATGATCACTTGGAGTTATAACTAAGTTTGTGAAGTTCTGTACATGTTTTGCTAGAAATAGTGGGATCATCTTTGGTTTACTGTTTCATAGGGGTTTGATTTAGCTGCAACAAAAGAGCAATGCGTTCTTCTCAATGTCGTACCAGTCAATTCAAAGTAGGATATTCAGTAACTGTTTAGATTGCTTTGTGTACATTCTGCCTTGTCTCCCTCTTCACTTGTAGCAAAATTCCACAGCAAGTTTATTATCAAAACTCTTCTTCCTTTCATCATAATGCAAGGGTGTAAAAGAATCCCAGCTGTAATAATTCACTTATTACATATCAACATGTTATGTTTTATTTCTGTTATTCCTTCTGATATACTAATTACTGTGACTTGAGTAATTTCAGTCGAGCCTTTATTCCAAGTTTAGTGTGAGTTCCACCCTTTTACCCATTAGGCCATTTGCTGAGTTTCAACCTTCTTGTCATTCATATACTGCATTTTTTCCCATTCAGCACGTATTTCTTTGGAGCAGACATATGTTTGTTCCAGAAAGACTGTTGCTGCTCTCATATAATGGTTAACAAAGGTGCGCCTTGTTAAAGCAATGTATGATGTACCACTTATTCACAGAATATTCACACTTAGCACATGGGTTTCTAGTAACTAAAGCATTAGGGCAAAGGTTAATGAAATGGTCAGATTTGAACGTATATCAACTTCTTATCTTTATAATGAATAGAAAAATAGCATTGGACTTTTCAAATACTACTATGGTTCCTTGCTCATAAACTATTCACATGTACTTCCCACAGTCTTCTTCACAAATGCATGAAGTGCATGAAAACAGAATGCTTGTGCTGTACTAAGGATCACAATTCTGATATTTTAAATAAATGGTTATGGAAATACACCTAGTTGGCTACTTGCAATTGAGAACAATAAATTACTGATCAGTGATTAGTTTCCATACTAAATTAACTTTAATTAAGATATTTTTGGAACTATTATTAGTAAAAGATTTTCCAATTCCAATTTATTGTTTTGTAAATAAATAGATAGTCACATGTTCAAATATGGAGATGAACACTGGAAAGGTCACTCTTGATTGCTGTATCTCACTTAATTCAACAAATTATATTAGTTTAAAAAAAGATGTTTTCCTCCTCTTCTTCTCTAACAATATGTAGGAACACTTGATTGAAAACGAAGTGTCAATTCTACGCCGAGTAAAACATCCCAATATTATTATGCTAGTAGAGGAAATGGATACTGCAACTGAGCTGTATTTGGTGATGGAATTGGTCAAGGTAAGATTCTAGGCTTATTTTTTACCATTATTACATAATATGTTGTTGAGCATTCCAGAGATCTAAAAATATTCCTAAGTATTATTGAACAGGAAACTACGTAGTCATATACAAAATATCATTAATTTTGTTTCACACTCCACGATAGTTCATTGGAGACTGAATATTATGCAAAATCCAAAATTATTTCTGAAATCTGTGACTGTGCAATATATTTCACTTTTACATAGTAACTTTTTCATGTTCTATCCAAGTATAGAAAATATTGCAGGAATAAACTCTGATTAGAAAAAAAAAATATCAGGTTCAACTTGAAACCTGAATAGATTTTTCTTGAATTTTTGTATTTTATTATTAGGCTGCTAGATTTCTTGATGCATGCAGCAGAAATGGTTGCTTTATATTCTAAAAATCTCAATTTGTCCATATTTTTTTATTTATGAAAATAGATAGTTCTCACGTAATCCATTCTATACTATCCATTCATATTCTTGAAATTGAAATCCATATACTATATCTGAGAGGAATCCCAGATTGGGAAAAGAAACTGTAAACCTAACTTTTTAACTTTTAAAACTATTTTATTGCCATTTCATCTTCATTACATATATACAGTATTATAACGGGCTGTTGAATCTTTTAGAAGGTAAAAGAACTACTACTAAAATTGTAAAAATGAAACAAATACAGTCCTGTTCAGTGTGTGGATTAACATCATAATATGAAATATTATTATAATACCCTAACTTTATTTTAATAAAAGTCCTTATATTTTCTGATATAAACAACAGTCAGTCAATAATTATTTTGAATTTACATTTCTTGCCCAGTACAGTAACTTCTAGTACAATCCAGAAAGAAATGTGACTATATTTAAATCTCTCTGAAATTAGCTATATAAGTTTTCCATGAAGGTTAGTCAGAAGAAAGTTCATTATTGGAAATATGTTTTTTAGTAAGTATGTAAACCAATAAGTATGTACAGCCAGCCAATCAACTATATTATATATAAGGACAATTCGAGGGAAAAGCTCTGTTTGGTTATCAATGTCAGACACTCGCAGATACAGAACTTTCATTATGCACATTAGAAAACCACAACATAACATTACTTTTCGACATAATTGCCATTCAAATTGAGGCACTTGTCACAATGTCTTACAAGGTTTGAAATTCCTTCTGCAAAAAAATCTCCCACCTGGGAATGAAGCCAAATGTTCTTGGGTGCGTCAGTTTGTGATGAATTGCAAGTCAACTGCACACAACCTTCTCCTTCCACTCCTCTCTGTCTACTGAACCACTGCACACGGCACCATAGGACAGTTGGCGCTATCCCCACCTATTTCTTGCACATGTGCAAACAGAGGTTTTTTTCCATATTGCCCTCGTAGTTGATAAGTCTATCAGAAAAAGAATACTTATGAAGCAAATAAAAACCATAATTAAATACAACAATTTTAAACTAGAAAATAGCAAAGCAAAAGTTATCCATATTCAGAGAAATAAAATGGCATTGGTTGGATAATAACAGCTGTAAAAAATGAAATTATATGAAAGTTTAGAAATCTTAGTACACAGGATGTTTTTAGCTCTAATCAGTTTTGTAATAAGGTAATATAATAAAACATGGCTTTATGTATCATTAATTCCTTCAAAACTTGGGGGCCATTATTTCAGTATCTTGCCAATTCGAGAAACGAACCACATCTGTAGCCCAGCCTGATCTAACTAGCTCTTTAAATTGGTGGATCTGTTAAAATCATGGGGAGTAAAAAATTTAGTCGTAAATGTAATACATGTATTGTAAATTATTACATTTACATTTTATAAATATATAAAAATACAATGTAAAATACGATGTGAAGGCTATAATTGCTTCAAATAATAAAATCCATAATTAATTTCCAAATATATATTAAAAATAATAAGCAAAAATTAATATTGTCCCACTGGTTATCTCTAAAGTTCTTCCAAAAGAGTCATGATGGTGATTAGCATCTTGAATTTCACTGAGAAATCTACCAGTAACTGATGCAGCTCCCACAAAAGGTTTGTACCTGGCGGTATCACAACTCCTGCCATTGCATTCTGGGTGGTCTTCAAGAGCAACCTAGTCTAGAAGCAGTTATAGTAGTCTAATCTGGAGATGATGGGGCATGGTCAATCATCATCAGTGCATTCTGTCCCAGTTAAGATGCAATTGTATAAAGCCCCCATTGGTCGGAGCAGACAGCAAGCAAAACCATGCTCCCTCCAGTCCTCCGGAAAAGACCTTTCTCCATGGAATCAGTCCCTGGTGCCAAAAAGGTTGGGGGGCACTGGTCTAGATAATCTGCAACTTCTAGAATCCTCTTCAACTGCAGCCCTTCAGGTTTCTGAATCTCTCAGAATGGTAAAGTTTCAAATAGCATTATACGTGTCTAATTTTATGAGATCCAGTCTGGTTTCTTAAAGAATGAGTAAACCAATTATTCTTTAGGATCTCAGACATCTCCCCAACCCCCAAGAAACATAGATTAAACTCCCAGTCTCTAATCTGGAAGCTAGGTGGAGTTGTGCAAAGGTCCAATCTTGTAGTGGCAGAGCTCAGATCATCAAGATATCTGCTCACCTCCTTTGAATCCATAGCCTCAGTCCATTTACTAGTAACACCACAAGTTGTAATGCCATCTGAAAAGATTCTGTTCATTCGGGTTCAACTTGGATGAGTAAGAAATAACAAACTGGTATGCAAACTAATCTCAATCATTTCTATGGAACTAAGATATAAATATATATATTGTTACTGCTATTTTGTCTACATCATTCAATATGGAATCATAAATACACATATTGTTATCTTTCTAAATAAACTCTTAATGTACTGTTACCTCTTAAGTCAGGCTAAGTCACAGATCTAAAAGTTAATAATATAAATTGTTTCACTTTCTTTTCTCATTTGCTTTCAACTATGACATAACTTACAGTTTTGTTTGCAAATTCTTTGATTTTGTCCTGAATTTTTATTTACAGGGAGGAGATCTTTTTGATGCCATTACATCTTCAACAAAGTACACAGAGCGTGATGGAAGTGCAATGGTCTACAATCTAGCCAGTGCACTGAAATATCTTCATGGTCTCAGTATTGTCCACAGAGACATCAAACCGGAGAATCTTCTGGTATATTTCTTGTTTTAAGATAAATGAAAACATGCAAGTAGCATTAAGCAGCAATTTCTTTAGATTTAGAGTGTGAGTATAGCCCAGTCATTCTTACAGAACATCTTATAGCAGTGAAAATATTACTTTTGCTGTTAGCAATTGAAATCATAATGGAAGTTTTAGATGCATAGAAGACCACCTCAAAACTATAGCAATAACAATAACTAGAATGACTGGCAAAGGCAAGCAAGGATAGTACCAATAGTCATAGGCGCCTTAGGTGCAATCCCAAAACAACTGGAGCACCACTTGAACACCATCGGCATTGACAAATTTGCCATCAGTAAATTGCAAAAGGCAGCTTTACTGGGAGCAGCTTCCATCCTCTGCCGATATCTGTAACACCATCAAACATCCACATCTGCCTATCCCAGGTTCTTGGTAAGGTAAACTCGATAGGTAGACAAAAATGCCAAATCGAGTCTTGGCAGACTATGTGATGAACAACAACAACAATACCAATAAAAGGGGGAGTAAGGAAGATAAAAAGAAGGATAAATAATAATAGCACTATATATAATGTACTATACTTACATAAGTAAATACACATAAACACTAGACAGCACTATGAGAAATACTATACTATACTGTACTATATTGTACTGTACAGTACAGTACTGTACTATACTGTACTGTACTGTACTGTACCGTACCACACCACACCACACCATACCATACCATACCATACTATACTATACCATACCATACCATACCATACCATACTATACTATACTATACTATACTATACTATAATATACTAATTATTATTATTATTAGAATGATTAGTAAAGTTATTTCATAAGTTGTTAATCATCACATAAATTAGCATATTCTGAAGAGACAGAAAATTGAATTCAATGAAATTGGGATACTTCTTTGTTGATATGTAATGATTTGTAAAGAGTGGTTATGACTGCAATTTCCTGAAATAAGCATTTCATCCTGGCTCCAATGAAGTAGAACTTATGTTTTCCATGCAAAGTCCTGCTGCCTCTTTTTCTCACTCTCACACGCATCATTAAAGTGAGTCATGCCTCTGAAGAAAAATAACACTTCTCAAGCAGGTTTCTTCACTGAAAGAAAAGGAGAAGTTGCAAGAGGGAGCCCAGGAAGACTCTGCAGGCTCACCTCTTTCAGAAGCTGGACCTTACAACACAATGAAAATGTACCAACTAACAGAGATAAATTTGTGGTGCCTTTCCTGGGTCTTGCAGCCAAGTCTTTGAAAGAAAGTTTTAATAAGATTGAGGACTCTCCCGCAAATTCATAAATCAATAAATCTGTACTAGTAGAAATGTTCACTATATGAACATAATTTTAACACATCTTAGGTGGGTATGTAAATAGGAAGTTGCACCAGAGGTTCTAAAGCATAGAGTTCCTACCTAACAAAGTCAGCACCTGTTCTGATAAGAGGATCCCAGTGGAAAGATTGAAGGCAGTGGTTCCCAAACTTTTTTAGTCCACCGCCCCCTTGGTGCTACAAACTCATCCTCAGTGTCCCCCACCCCAACCCCCTATAAATAGGATTATTCGGAATAGCACACACACATATACACAGAATGAGAGACACACAGACACGCACACACAAATAAAAACATACCGTTCTCACACTCCACTTCCCCCTCATCGCTCGCTCGCCAGCCGGCCCTAACTCAGGGCTGAGCTCTGGACGTTCCT
Source organism: Pareas carinatus (assembly GCA_032468095.1). Taxonomy (NCBI): domain Eukaryota; kingdom Metazoa; phylum Chordata; class Lepidosauria; order Squamata; family Pareidae; genus Pareas; species Pareas carinatus. Next base: position 269,788 of record JANHFO010006350.1, on the reverse strand, counting down.
GCGGGGCGGGCCGAGCGCTGAGTGCTCTGGGCGTGTAGTCCGAGTTTTGGATGCCCCCCTGGTCTCCTAGCACTCCCCCAAGCCATCCCACCGTCCCCCAGGGGGTGGTACCGCCCACTTTGGGAACCACTGGATTAGACTGTAATACCAACATACTGGTCCGCATAATCATTGGTTTTGGTGGCTAAGGATGATGGGAACAGTAATTAAACACATCTTTAGGGCACCAGATTTCTAGGAAAGATATCCTGTGCCTCTGGATCACAATCTGGAAAAACAGGTTCAACTTACTTTAAAAAACCACTTTATAAGAAAATCACAGTCTTGCTGGAAAAAACAACAATTATAAACCTTGGCCTTTTGTCCTTAAACCATTCTAAAATATGCCTTCATTGTTTACCTCCTAGACTGGTAATTCATTTTGTATCTCATTCTCGTATTACCAACACTAAAAAGTTTGAATGTACCCCTTTTATACTGTCCTTCCTCTCTCAACCGCTCACTTATTGCTTCAAAATAGGGGAATAAAATTTATTAAAAATTATAAATCTAGGCTAGGGTGTTCCATGGTAACTGAACTAGCAAACTTTGCACATTTAATAGTTGGACAATTCTTTCTTTCTGTCTATATTGGTATATGTGTGTCTCTGTGTGTATAACCGTAGAAGGACACTTGGTATTTATTAATCCAAAATGGCATTTACATGAAATCCAGCAATTATTTTTGTATCCCTAGTGAACAGGCCATCATATTAAGCTGTATTATGGTTTATCTGTTTAGTTATGGCATATTACATGGAGATGGCAATTGTATTTTCTAAATCTGCATTGACATATTGTGCGGATCCAAATTGTAGTGTAATAACACAAGATTTGAAGCGAACAAATGAATGACATCCTTTCCCCCCCTCATCTTTGTTTCCCTACTGTGGTTACACACCAGAACCACCACCCCACAAAATAGCCTCAAACAAAACCGTAAGCTCTGAATTAGCATTTCCAATAATTATAATTATTTCTCACTTTTTGTTAATAAAAGCTGTAATTACTGCTGCAGGATTTAGAAAGGGAGCTGGCTGGGAAGATGGTGCTTGTTCTACAGCGTCTAGGACAGTGATGGCGAACCTATGGCACGCGTGCCATGGCGGGCGCACGGAGCTGTCTCTGCTGGCACGCGAGCCAAGTTGCCCCAGTACCGCTCCAGAGCTGAGCATGCTCAGAAAGGAGTAGCAGCGCCAGGCAATGATGTAATGGGGCCATGAGCATGCTCAGAAAGAGAGTAGTGGCACCAGGCGATGACATCACGAGCTGCAAGTCATTAGTCGCGACTCGCCCTTGCACTCTGTGTCTAAAAGGTTAGCCATCACTGGCCTATGACAAGAGTATTCCATAACTTTATGTCAGACCTGAACAATCAGATGCACATGTGCTGTTCAATTAGTTATTTCATTGCTCAAGCCTATAACGCAGGAATCTTCTCAGACTACCAGTTGCATCAGACTAGATAAGGCTCAACAAGATTCAAGAGGGGTCGGATTTTTCCCTCCTATGCCCATGTAGGGATTCCAGGCTTAATTTCACGTTCAGTCTTTCACCAAAGCCTTCTAGAGTTCTCAACGCACACTCTTCAGTTGCAAATTATGATTGACCGGCCAGAGTGGTTGGATTTTTGCACCCTGCAAAGCAAAATACATCGTTTGACTGAGTCTTGGTGTAATGGGCTATGTAATCCAGTGGTGGCCATCCAGTGAGCCTTAATTAGTGTCCAGGAACACAATGCATTGGGCTGTTCTTATGGGTGTAAGCAATAAGTAACTAGCATGAAAAACAATAAATAGGTCCGTGTTCAACTATGCCCAATCTGATTGTGACAAGTGTGCACGTTCTTTTCTAATTCTGATTCTTGTTGGGGGAAAAAAGAAACAAATGGCTGGAGGGAGCGTGACGTCTAACTGTTCTCAAAATGAGATCTCGGCAACGGTGGCCATGTTCTCCTGGCCTTTAGGTTGGGTCGCTGCATTGCACTGTACACGGGATGGCTTTGAAAAGTACAGGCAGTCCTCGACATACAACCACAATCGAGCCTAAAATTTCTGTTACCAAACGAGACATTGGTCAAGTGAATTTTGCTCTGTTTTA
>JANHFO010006350.1:233948-250350 GCA_032468095.1 Pareas carinatus | reverse complement strand
ATTGTATGTTCCCTGCTTGTTTTCTTTTTTCTTTCTAACAATTTTAAATCATTTTCTATTAGCTCTTTACATTAGAACTAAGAACTGCAATAAACATTTTTCTTCAAAAGAGTAAGTAGTATTTTTTTTGAGAATTTATAAAGCAAGTCTAGGATATGATTGATTTCCTTCCATTCTGCGTATACATTATGTTCTCAGATTTTATAACTATTTTATTTCATAGGATCAGGCTGTTTTTCTTTTATGCTTCAGGAGTGTATCATTACAATAGAAAACTTTCTACTGAGTATAGGTATACAATTGTGTCATTCAGTTATTTCCAGACAATAACTATTTTGTTTTACACTTAAGACTGTCTTCACATTACTAATATTTGCTTACATGTTTAAATCACAATGACTGCTGAGAGATTTATTTTAGGTATTATAGTAGACTTAGTATAGTCATAATTTTGCTGTGGCCACTTTTAATGTGAATGAAAAATATTAATTCCCTTCCCTGATGTAACTCTTGATATTAAAGTTGGCCTGCAAAATTACCAGGGAGTAGCACACATTAACCATATAACAATCTGTTCCACTATTAAATACATATAAATATTTTAAGAGATGTGTAACTGATTTTTTTTCAGCAAGTGTAACAGATAGGAATTTACTTACCCAAATTATGCTTTCTGAAACTTCCATATTATCCTCCTCCCTTATTTTACCCAGTTAGATTATTTATCAGTTCTGATCAGTATTGTTTCTGCTTATTAATACTGGCTCTTATTCTTATTCTGTAATAAAGAAAAAAGAACTACCTCTTTTATATTCTTGATTTCAATAGTCCCTATGAAGTCGCTATTACTCAACATTATTGATTTCAAACTGAGTGAAATAGGAAACAATTTCAGTGGTAGAATATGGCAGTGTTCCCACTAACCCTGTGTACTACTTTGTCAAATTCAACTTCACTCTTCAGTCTAATCAATTCAGACTGCAATCCTGAAACTTCAGACTTAAGTACTCAGTTTTCAGTCAACATAAACAAAATCAGGAATATATTGTGCTTGTGTTTCAGTAACTTAGTTTTGAATAACTCTGAGATTAATCAGTCTAGGTAGAAAGAATGGCACTATATTAGCATAATTTAATGCCTATGATTTCAATCTTTTTTTAGCCCCATACCCAATGTATAATAGTATATTTTTGTCAGTCCCAATTATTTAAAATTTGGTGGTCCATATCCAGTATACTTTGAAGTCAGTGTTCAAATAGTTATACCCCTTTTCCCATTCTATTAGGACAATAAACATTTATGTTCTAATTTCTTTATATAAAAATATTCTTTAAAAAACTTTTATCAGCTCACTGACCACGTGGCCAAATATTAAAGATGATGGCATGTTGTTGGTATAAAACCACCCAGTACCTCATGCATTGGCCATTCTTTAATGATATAATTCAAATTAAAAACATCCTTGTGTTTGTTGCCTTTATCTGTGAATATATTTTGGCATCGAAAAGATTGCGGTGGCACATGAAACTACTCAGTAAAACTCTCCTGCCTCAAATCAAAAAGCACATCCATTCAAGAAAGCAAGCAAAGCAAGGTCACATCTAAGCACAAGGAATACCAAATAACAGACATACACATCAAGCCCTCCATGAAACATATACAACATACATCACTCCTTAGGGAAATATTTTCATTGGCAGCTGTAGCTAGACAGTTATTTTATTTATTAAATTTGTATGCCACCCCCTCTCCAAGGACTCAGGGCGGCTGACTGGACTTTTAGTAGAATGCATAGAAGAATAGAAGAAGAATAGAAGCTTGAATCTTCTTCCTGTCCTATCAAATCTAAGTCGAGCACCAAATGAAATGAACCACAATGTAAAGTTGAATGTGTGACCACAGATGTTAAAATGGTAGTTTGAATTCAAAATGAGAAGGAGGGAGGAGTTCAGGAGTGAGAGTTACTTTTTTCTTGATTTTGGTGATTAATTTTCAGACATTTCCTATAGCAGTAGAAGATAGTGCTTTCTTAAAAATATTATAAAATTATAGTACAACTGCGCTCAGGGTTTTTAAATGATCATGTCTCTCAACAATATAAGCACAGCCAGTCTTCTGGTTTGGTCAAGTATTATGTGAGTATATTTAATAAAGCTTTTGTTTGGCTTGGGAGACCATCATTGCAATATTGAAGGCCACACCCATCATCCATTACAAATATAGGAGCTAAGTTCATAGATGGTGTTAAGTCTATGCTAACAGAACTGTAGCAATAAATACACATTTGGCATTTGCTGTGATCTCTGAAAATGTTTGGTACACGTAGCATTAACTATAACCAAAAATTCCTATTTAAAAGACAAGAATTACAATCATTTTGTTTTGAGAGTTCTGCATTGTTTCTTATTAGCAAGTTATGTTTCTGTTGTAATAAATGAAGCATTAAAATACAAATGTCTTTTTTATTTAATATCTTGTTTCAAACTGAGTTTTCCCCTTTCTGATGTTCATATAAAGAAGGACTATTTGAATATTAGGAAAAAACATACAAATTGCTTCAAATAATTAGCTGAAGAAATTATATACTGACAAAGACAGAGAAATGTAAATTTCAAATCTTAAACCACAACTTATCAAGAAATAATTTTTGGAGGACATACTAAAAAACAATACTTTTCACAAATATAATCACAGAATTCTGCACAGCAATTATATATTAAGTAGAATTTATGCAACACCAAAATAATATTGTTCATAATAAATGTTATTTAGTTTTTCAAGAACTCTAGGAGAGATTGTCAGCATGATTGAAGGGAATATGTCTTGATTTTAGGATCAAAATATGGCTTGTGCTATATAGTTCTGACTGGTTGTGTTGTAGAGAAACAATAGCTTTTTTCCATTTTACGTGCTAAAGGAAAATTGCAGATCTTCAGCACAAGTGTTGTTTGGATCCATACATGGTTTCAAAAAGTATAGAAGATAATAGAATACTTCCAAAATTCTCAAAATAGATCTTAATTTTAAAGAAAAGTGGGCCTGATGAAAGGATAGGAAAAATATGAAGTATAAATTCTGCTTATGATCATTTCTCTTAACCACACAAAATAACAAATTAATAATTTAAAAAGCATACTAATCACCTAGACCCTACAATCACACTTGATCATTACACAGATGTGAAAACAAAATTACATTACATAATTTAAATATTCTTGATTTTCAGAAAATTCAGTGCTTCAAATTCGCTATCACTGTAAAAGTACAAGACAAAAGGGAAGGGAGGGATAAGCACAGTTTAAAATGCCAGTAATTATAACTGATTGCTGGTATTATAACCAACTTCCTTTGTTATAACAATTTCCATTGATAAAATCAAATATTCCATAAGATTATAAAGATTTACATGAGAAACATGTTTCATAATATAGCTGATACAAGAATTATAGCCATCCTATTACAGTCTCCCCTCAGTATAATGATCAAAATAGATTTACTATGACTAAAAAATATAGAGTTTCTTTATAACCTACAGAACCCCAACAATCATCTTTTGTTTTTCCCCCATCCCAAAAGTCAAGCAAAGTCTACAAAAATAGCAATTAACTTCAAAAAATAGCATCTCCCAGCAAATTTAAGTTACATTCAGATATTATATTAACTATTTATAAGATACAGAATATGACAAGATACTAAAGAGAGAGGTGTATGTTTCAAGTCTCCGTATGATAAGAGCTGCACCGCCACATTGGTTTAATTCAAATTTCAATATCTGGTTTGGTATTCATGATGCCATCTGTTGAAATCATTGTAGAAAACCACAATGCTGCCAGAAGCCATGCCTGTCATTATACACCTGTGAAGGAAAAATATGGGAGGGGGCACAGAATCTTTATGCTGATGTAACACTTTAACATAGCTTTATTAATATTAAGTTAAACCACAAATAAAGTTTTGTTTGAAAACTCAATAGTTTTAAGACCTAACATTTCTTCTCATTCCATTAGTTACATATTTTTCACTGCAAAAAAGATGTCCTAGTTTTGGACTAGTTTAAATGTCTCATCTCAAACTCGCGTGTTCAGAAATGTTCAATTCCATCTAGCAAGACCAGTTGAGAAGCAAAGAATGGGATTAACAGAGCATAGCTTCTATTCTCAAATCTTTTCACTCCTCTTCCCCCCACCCAATTTTGGCTATTTTGAAGTAGGAGTTTGTTCTCTTTGAAATGGGAATGGGAATCACTATAAAATAAATGTGGGGCTTTTAATCATTGATTTGTGCATACTAACTGCTCTATATTTTAAAAAAATCTTATACGAAGTGTATGACTTTCAGAAAATTCACTGCTTCAACTACTGCTGTCACCATAAACGTGCAAGAGAAAAAGGGAGGGATAATTAACATCCAAATCACGCTCACCTTTGGTCATACGAAAGAGTCATGGATCGGATTCCAGCATCGCAACCAGGATAGGCAAAAAGCTGCTTGAGGTCATACACTTGCCATACCATAACAACTCCATTGTCTCCTCCTGTAAGGAGATACTGTCCATCACGGCTCAGCTGAATTGCCTAGAACAAAGAAAGTGAATTTAATTAAACAATTTTCATATTATCTTTCTCCTTAATTGCCATTACTTAATTATCATTTCATAAGACAATCACTGAGACAGCATAAGAAATGCTGTATGGCATACTTCTGCCATATAAAACATTTTGCCATTGTAACATTTCTAATTCATCTACTGTTTTATTAAGTTATTAATGATTGAATTATCGTTTTCTTTTAAAATGTGTGTATATCCAAATTTCATGTCACAGTTGTTATCATATTACAAGACTCAAATATGTGCCAAAAATTTTACAGATCAACACACACAGAGATACTGATATTGCTAAACTGAGATGCCTACCAATAAGCAGAAGAATATTGAGTACATTGCTTGTACATAAATGACTGCAGATGGAAAAATGACAAACCTAACATGTTTTTTAAAAATGCAAGACTCGTACTAGCTAACAAAGTACGCATAATTATTTGAAAGATCATTCATTATAACTAAAATCAATACCTTTCTTTTCCTTGTTTCACAAATGTCTATTTCCTAAGGGTGTTTTTTAAATTGCAGTGAAAACTCTGACAAATAATTATTTGCTACAGTTATATAAAATTAAGTTGATGAAAATCTATTAACCCTGTGGTTATGGTTCATTTGAGTGTTATATTGGAGGCTTTTTATTTATACTATATTAAAAAGTAAATTAAAGCCATTAATCTTTAACTCATCTATCAGTGAACTCAGTGTATTTCTGGAATAAAAATAATGGGATTTGGCCTTTACTAATAGATGTGGAATTTCGCTGACCTATCTAATTGTGAATGGAAAACTGAATGGAAAGAATGTACTTAAGCTTCAAAGGCAGATCTTAGAATTTCACTTTTATAGCATGGCCTTCAACATTTAGCTTCAACATTTAGCAAATTAAAACATGATATTTCTCAAACTGGAAAGCAGAATGTTTAAATGTAAGACAAATCTGTTTTAGTATAAGAAGTATTAGAAATTTTACTATTTTAGATTCAAAACATAGTTTAAGTCATTCTTAATATTGTGTTGTTTCTAGTTCACACTTCATTGAAGAGTCTCAAAACTCAGATTTTTGAAAGACCATTATTTACAAAAAAACCCAGATCTGTCAGCCTGACAATATTGGTATAAAGCAGCAGGAGACTGCAAGATACTTGACTTTTCCAAACAGACTCAGGAAAGAAAAATAAATTGGTTCCGTTGGGTGAAAGAGCATGTTGGCCTTGTTTAGGGTAGAATAACTTTAGTTCTTTGGACTGCCTGCCAACTTAGATTTAAGTTACTCATTAAGATATCTAAACATTGTAAGGCAGATCTGCTGTGATATTCTGTTAGCCAACGTTCTACTGAGAAATGCAATATTTAAAACAAAAACAGGTGGAAAGCTTTGATTACGCTCTTGAGTATATCCAGACAGCCTAAAAGTTTTTTTGGTAGCCTTTCTTGTACTTGTGTACAAGATAGTTAGGAGATTAAATAAAACAACTGGAAATTCCAGCTTTTTCAGCATTCTGTAAACTAAACTTGCATGGGTATAAAAAAGTATTCTGAAATATTTCAACAAAAAATAATTTTTTTACTCCATATATCCCATTTTATACCTACAAACCGTAAAGCTGCTGAACGTTAGTGCCTTGGGCAGAGACATTTTGAACACAGTTGTTTTATTCTTTCAGTTACTACTTACAAAATGATAAAATACAGAAGCTCTGGGGAAAATCCCATGAATTGTTTGAGACTAAAACTCATCTGGGACTGTTTGGAAAAAATAATAGCATGGGATTATATATACCACTGGCCTGGATATAGAAGAATTTCCATTGCATAAAGAAATGTCCTTGCAAGTGGCAACACTGCAGAAACTGTTTTACCAAACAAAAGATTGCAAGATATTTTATAGATTTACTGACCTAGCTGACAACATTATCACAACAGAAAGTGATTATCAGCATTTTTACTGTAAGAAACATAAAACAAAATAACTAAGCCTAAGAAGAATTAGGATAAGATATACATAAATACTTGAATCTGAATGGTGAAGCAATTATAAAGAAAAAGGTAAGAACCTATTGTTTTAATATAGCTGGTGATGAGCTACGTGCATATAGTAAGAACGTGCCTATAATATTCCAACCTTCTTTTATTTATTATTTATTATTTAGACATATACCACTTAACAGTGCTTTACAGTACTCTCTAAGCGATTTTGTTATCTTCCCCACTTGAGCAGGTATAGTTGCAAACTATAGCAAGTGTGTTATTTAAATTGAGCAACAATGATTTCTAACAATCATCAGGACTCTGTGAGGTAAAGGGTTTGTGCAAATCACTTCAAAATAAGGGTTCTAGTAGATTTATTCCCAGGAAACTAAGTAACATTGAATGTTAAAAGATGGATCTTCCTCCATTCTTGAAGGCACAAGATGTTCAATGTTTCCCACACTCAGGGCATTCAGACTATCGCCATTTTTCTTTTCTGCATGAATCCTCCAGGGGTTTCTCATGTTCCGCCACAGCTGCAATAGTGGTACCCTATTCTGATCTCCACCCAAGAAGCTCAACAAATAATAATTCCAATGTGAATTTGTGAACATTGGAATTTGTGAACATTTGTGAACAATTTTGATTACTTTTTTCAATTCCTATCTGAGTACATCTGGAGCCCCAATTGGAATCAAACAGTTGTCTAAGTGCAACTTGGTCATTCAGGAACCAGAAATGTTTCTTCTTTGAAATTGCTCTACCCTCATAACTGTCATTCCTTATTCACTTTCTCTGCTGTTGCTGTTGACTACCCTTGTTAACCAAACCAAACTGACTAAATCTTGTACTATAGAGAAATAAGATTTGCATATGTGTCCTATATCCAGTATTTTGTGAAACCAGGCACCTATGTAAGATGAATCTATTCTCTGACAAGCATCCAAACAATAAAAAATAATAAAATAATTTAAAAATGTTCTTCTGAAATGCGGATATAGCTTATGTGTAGACACTCGGCTCTTCTATAGTGTTGGGCACTGTGTATATAACTATTGGACTAAGTATGTCTCCCTGAGCTTTGGATGCAATACAATGTAACTCTAAAATTGCTTTGAAATTGTAATTCCTAAAAAAGATAGAACATTATTGAACATATAAAATGCAATTCCTTCAATTTAAATTAATTTTTTTTGTCTGTAGATATTTTGGGGAGAGGAACCCCAATATGCTATTCAAGCCAAATATTGCCCACAGTCTAAAAAAAGTAGTGTGTACCATACCATATAGTGCAGGACAATATTACATTATTTCTATTTTGAATTATGAACATGCTAACAATTAAGTCCCAAACTAATGTCAGTTACTACTGATTAAAATGCTACAGCTATTTCACATGTGACATTAAATAATTTAAAAACTATGCATGCAATTTATAAACTATACATATATTCAATGATTACCAAATACAATGCAACAGAATAAGATATATTTTAAAGGACCTAGAATTTAAAAATAAGACTTCAGTATAACATACCCTGATATTATCATCTGTTTCCATAGTGGAGTGTAGTTTTCCATTCACACTGAATACACAGAAATGACCATTGTCATAGTATATAACACAGTGACCCTCTCTTGATGCTTGGATAAGTTTTGCTTTCATGCAATTTTCAGGAGCTTCTAATGTCCTCAGTAGATCTCCATTCATAGAATGTATGAGACATGATCCTTCTGATGAGGGAAGTTAAAAAAATACAGTCGTTAAATATTCAGTATTAACTCTTGTTAAATACACTACTGTGAGTTGATTTGGCTTTACTAAAACAAAATAACTTGATTTTAATGTCTGGTTCTAAATAGTATCTAATAGCTATTAACAGAAATTGGTAGATGTACAGAGGACAAACAGACATTGATGTACAACAGTTTTGAGAATCAATCATGAATTGCCTTATTAGAGCTTCTGGGAAGCACATGTGGAGGGTTAGAGGTTCCTCCTCCTGTGATTGTACCAATGCTTTGACTTGGTTTAACCAAACCTTTTTTGCTCCTACCGCTGTCCTCAAAAACAACATAATATTTATATGAAGTAAGCATGCATGTGTCTGTTTATTTGAATCTATTTATGTGGTCTCCCATCTCACAAATGAAACTGGCTGGCTAACAAAGTTTAAGAAATATACAGTGTTTTCTAAAAATAAGACCCGGGTTTTTTAATTAATTTTTGCTCCAAAATGCGTACTAGGGCTTATTTTCAGGTAGGTCTTATTTTTGGGGAAACACACTAATCCAGGATGCCAATCCCAACGAGTCCTCCGTTGTGTGCGTCCTTCACCCAACGCAAGTAGTTTCTTCCCATCGTTATCTCGGCGACAGGCAGAAACTGCGTGCATTGGGCGGAGTGAGGGACTGGCTCCCTCCTGTTTTGCTACTGGCTTGTTTGCAATGAATGTACTATTGGTAAGCTGACGATCTTAACTAGGGGTTATTTTCGAGGTAGGGCTTTTATTTATGAGCAGCCTGAAAAATCATGCAAGGTCTTATTTGGGGGGAAACACGGTAATATAAATATAATGTATACAAAATACATTTCAAACAACAGAAAGTAATTCCTGAAAATGCTATAAACCGACAGCATGGGCTCAATTACTTTTCCAGTCCCCATGCCTGAGAAAGCAATCATGTCTTCAAAGTTTCTGAAAGGTGAGCAGAGTCAGGGCCAGCTGTACCTTAGGCAATACAATGTTCCAGAAGGAAGCAGAACTACGGAAAAGGCTGTGGACTTGAATCCCTGTAGGTGACAATCTCTTACTAACTGGACCATTTTCCTTCTGCCCAATTTAATAGGACAAATGAAAACTACTGGCACACAACACAAAGCTGTGCAAAGCCTCATCTGGCCATGACTGCCACTTGCTTTCTGAACAAGAGACTTGAGTACCAGTACACACCCAAATTGTATACAGTTCTGTATGCAGTAGTGCAACCCCACTAGAACTAAGGATGAAAACGAGCAGAGGATGAAAGTCTCCCAAAACTATAAGCCTTGAGAACTCCATCACCAACTTAGCCATGAAGTCCAGCAGCAAAGCGGTTGCTATGCAGCATCAATCTCCCTGGCACCAAAGCAACAATTCCATCTGATCCCTGGAGACAAACTAATAAACAAGAGTCACCAATGGAGTGGCATCTTGTATACCACCAGAGAGTCCTGTATGACCAGGTCCACTCCACCACTCGTGCTCTTGGGTTGTGGCTGGTACCACGTCTCAAGCTCAGAGGATAGCCCCACCGTCAGCATCCATCCAAGATCTACCCTTTCATCCATGATGAAATCACAGATACAAGCTCATATTTTAAAAGTATAAATATCTTCATTATAAGATTCATTATTATAAGAAATAATTATTTCCAAGAAAAGCTTTTTAAAAAATAAAATGTACCTTTAGAACCACTTATCACTACACCAAGTTCAGCACAAATTGTTGCACAGGTAATTTCATAATCATGTCCAGTCAAGATTGCCCGAGGAGCTGCAGTTTCACCTGTAAGGGGATCAATAAATCAAATTTCTAAGTAACCTATAATTAATGTATTTCAGAACTTTCACAATTAAATAAATATATAATTCAATCCCAAATAGCAAAAAGAAGATATTTGAACTGGAATTATTCTGTGCATTTGGTTCTGAGTAGATACCATGTAAAATACATATTTTATAGTACAGAACTCTATATACTATGTTTTGCTACAAGCTTTGGTTTGTCAAATTATGTACCAAATTAACATGCGCATCACTGACTGCTATCTATCATTCCAATTTGAACATTATAACAAAGAACAGATACATTCAAAATTCAAAAAAGTAATCTCAGAAGTGCACAAGGTATAATAGATGCAACTATATATATAATACTTTTGAACTAGCAACTTCCTTGTGACAACAGGGTCTTTCATACACAAATACGTTCTGAGAGGTATTCAATTTAATAAGCCATTCTTTTAAAATATGTAATGAATGTAGGTACACATGACTACTGGAATGAATTGTGTATTTTTTAAAATGAAATGCTTGGTTACATGGATTTGAAGGTGATATATTTAAAAGCTTATGTTATTTTTTTCATTGAACGGTTTTCCTTTTATAAAACATGAGTCTTTAGAAAAGTCAGCCTTCTTCCTTTGATAATAATGTTAGGTATTTAGGAGTCTTCGTGCTTCTGATTTTTCCAAATAATGGGCTCAGTTTAGAAGTTGGTGGCAGAATAGAAGAGATTTCTTAGTGCCTCATGAGATTGTCATGGTTTTCACCAAAGCAAAGGAAAAGTTTTACTATGTGGCTGTTTCAAGAGACATCACTTCAAACTTCTTTAAACTTTTCAAAGTGGCTTTATGTCTTCTTTGAAATCCTAGGCTAGTGACTTCAAAGAAGTGAGGCTTTGTCTCCTAAACAGGTTTATGATTACTTTAAGGAAGGTTTAAACTTATGTTAATGTCATCTTTCTGAAAATCTGTACAGGAAGATTAACAATATAAAATTAAACATTTTTGTTTGTATATAAAATTTAACTGCTTCACATACCAGCTTTGTAGAACACAATATTTAAAATCGCTTCAAACTTGTTTGGCACTGCTTTTAAAGCATATTTGGTATTTAAATTTGGTATTAAAATTTATACTCTTAGCCTACTCTAACTAATAAATCATACAAAACAATATTTTGGCTCAATAGTTAACAGACTCAAAGCAACTGGTTTATCCTAAAGAGTTCATTTTTTTCTCCTGAATGAAAGTATGTTTTAAGGAATGCAATTCAAATTTCAAAATGCAATAAAAACACTGCATGATTGATGCATTTAATTTCTTTTTCAGTTCTAAAAATATTCACAAGAGTGTGTAATATTTGCATTGTTATGAAGAAATTACTATTTTTATTTTTTCCTCCTGGGCCTGATTTTTTTTAAAAAATCTGCATTTCTTTGAGACTTAACTGAGCAAACTTAGAGTAGTGATTTGTATACTGCACATTTGCTTCAACATATTCCAGTAGGAATTGCCCTCTATTCTAACTTTGTCTTACAAAGTAATTAATTCTTTTAAAAATGAACCTTTCCTAAAATGAACAAAACTAGGCTGCTTAGAATTTGAAGTTAAACAATTTTCCGCCATGGCACAAGCCCCCTGAAATATCTTTTCTCTGGTGTATTCATTGCCCTTGGGCATCCATAAAGTCTTGGAAGATTTAGCTTGGCTTTGCCTGGGGACCTAGATGCCTGATGGAATCCATCTCAGAATCAGATTCAGAATTTATTGGACAAGTGTGTCTGGACACATAAGGAATTTGTCTCCAGTGTACATGCTCTATACCTACATACATACAATAAACATAAGATACACTCATAATCATAAAGTACATTTATTTTGTCATATACATATAAGCTGCAATCGACAATCATGGCTATGTTGACTGTTTCTGACATTTTAAGTTCTTTTTCCTGACTCTTGTATATTTTATGATTTTTATATATTGTTTTTATCTTTTAAAAATATTGTTAGCCATCCACAGTCCTGTGTTGGGTTGGGCATTCATATAAATGTACTAAATAAATAAATAAATAATGCAAGCAGCTGAGAGGTGAACAAAAACTTCTCAGTGGTTTTGTAAATACAAAGTCAGTACAGCATTCTAATATTTAATATGAATATGCTATCAAATTATAATTGTTGCACTGCCATCCTGCTGCTGCTTTATTATGCTTATCTTTAAAGAAAATAGATTAACAAAACTTAAATGCATCACATAAAAACCTGAAGTGAATGTCAGAGTAAAGCAAAGCTATAAGTATTTAATAAGTCTGAACAAAATTCTTCAATCAGGAACAAACTATACATGGTGAAATTGTTGCAGGCATGCACACAACAACATGTCAGATTGTTATCAGGAACTTAGAGTATTATATCACTGTAATTCTATCCTTTTATTCTAACCCAGTAATTTCATAAAAGTATTCTAGGTTAAATGAATAATCAGTAATGTAAATAACTGTAATATAAAAAGTCTATAACTCAATGCCATATATATGGTATACATTATACATATTAATTTACCATATATTACTTTGTAAAAACATTAAATAGCATTGATTATAAATCAACAACAACCGGAACACAAAAGATCTGGATTACATCATGGAGCATTAAAAACGTTCTGGTCATTCTGTAGAATTTGATATGTTTCGTTTCACTTAAAGTTGACCTTAATCACAGAAGTCCTGAAAAACTCTTCTGCATCTGATCTGAAACACAACTACTATTCTAACACTCTATAAAGCTAATACTCAGTACACGTATTTGTAAGCACAGTGGGAGAGGAGGGACGAATAATTAGCATGTATTGCAGGAGATGACCACAGTGTGTGAACTGAGATTTTCACTCAAGTCTGGAACATCTAGTAGGTACGCAAGAATCACATGTACAATCAAGACAAGGAGAGCAAGGTGTTTCAATTTCTTTACAGCTCCTTTATCAGCATCACTGGAAGAAGCATCTGCATTTTCTTTTCTGTGACTTTAAAGATCTAATCAGAGGGATGTATATGTGTCCACTGTAAGTGTTTTTGCTTGTTTTTGTGCTTGATCCTGTTGGAACATGGGCACTGGAGAAGACTGGATTACATGAACACAAAACAGGACACTGAATGAAGATGTTGGCAGCATTCTGAGATACAAGTACATTGCCTCTCCTATACGATGCATCAAGGGATGTTTTCTCAGTTTGATCTCTCCACAGCACCTAGCTTGTTTCTGAAACCAATCTTTTTTCTTAACCTACCAGAACTAAATTTGGTTTCAATGTATTCTGTTTCCAGGGAACAATTCTGCTGAAGGCAAACAGGTCAATGAACAGACATATAGAATCCCAAGCCCTTTCCCATAATTTCACTCCAATATTTCATATGAGTGGAGAATAAACATGAAAGCCAGAAAATTAAAGGCAAAAACCCTTCTTTTCAAATTGGTTCTGATTTAATAATATAGAAGTTTGGCTCTTGTGCTGCCATTCATTTTGTTCATACTGATTTTACAAGATATCAGAGAAAATATTATGTGTGGAAACTAAGCCAAATACAGTATATTACAAGCATTCAAAATCAGTGAGATTTAAGTTAGTTTTAGTGAATTTAAGTGACATTGATTTCAATGGGTTTTCTCTACCTTTGCACAATGTATACTGTATATTCAAGGCCCAAATAAATGGTACAGGTTGCTGATTATTATGGTTTCCTGAAAACAACTAATGGTAAAATAAAAGATTGGATGTCAATTGATTTTTTTTCCTATTCAAAATTATCTGGAAATTATTTACTATTTGGAAACTACTTCAGGTGAAAGAGTCAGCAGCAATCGAGCATATCATTGTTCACATTGTATACATGGCACTGCATGTTTCTGTAACTATAAAGCAAACCCTCACAACTATTCATGATAGAAAACTGTAATATGGCACAAAAACTACAAATACACCCTCTAATTAGAAATTTTAAACGCACAGAAAAGAAACTCCACAGCCTGCATGATATATATCTACTCAGCTGAGCAATCTAAAAGCAGTTTAATTGTTCCATTTTAATTGTTGTATGATGAAAATTAAGTATCTAAAATCAAGCTGGCTCTGAAGTGAATTTCATCTTTTCTAATTATATTGAATCCAAGTGACCTGGAAGCAAATAGTTCACAAGGGAACATATTACCAAAATGACATACAACCGTTAAAACAAAACTGGAAAAACGGATGTTTCTGAAGTACAGTGGGAAGGATTTAGTTTCAATATTATAAAACAAAATTTTCATACTGGATTACTATGCCAAGGATGCACTTCAGAGGTTCAAATATATACCAGCAGATGTCACTCTAAGATGCTTGTTTATGGCTAACAAAAAATGCCTTTAATACAGGTCTGGATTCTGGTTAAAGGCTGCTGTGAAACAATGACAAAACTGTAATTATTTTCAAGAATATATTTTTAAAAATAAAATTCATCATGATTAATAAAGCAACTAGTTTGCATGTTCAAGAGCTTATAAAGGGAATATGAGTGGTACTCTATATACCTTTTTAAATGTACATGCAGACTAATTAATACTTCAACATTATCAAATGATCAGAGTAATTTGATTTCCTGACAAAGTGAAGCCTAATTTTCTCGTCTAGAAGTATAAATTATATTACTTTTAAAGAATCTTTCAGCCCTATCATTTACTTTGTTGTAAATGCCTTCAAACCTGGATTTAGAAGAATAAATTGCATTGTTGCTTAATATAAGAACTCAAACTTTTTCTTTAAAAAGATTATAAAAATTATTTAGATTCTTATTGTTTATTCCTGCCTATGAAACAGGCTACAAAAATATGTAATGATTTGTTGAAAAGGAAAACGCAGGAAATTAATTCCTGTGTTTGTTTCTCAGGAAGCTAATTGCATGGAATGGGCTCCTCAAAGGAACACATGTCAAAAATCAAGTGTGTCTACTTGAACTAGGAAAAGCGTCTGTTTTGAATAGGAATGTAGAAGTTGTTGAAGTGTTCGCTCAGATTTGGGAAATCTAGGTTCAAACCATTTCTCCATACAAGGAAAAATGAACTGATTTAGGCAATCATATTCTGTAATCAACAAAGAGAGTTGTTGCAGTTTGGATAAAATATGTTAAACACCATTAAAAATCTGTATGAACAGTGGGATGTATTATTTTTATGGTTGGTCCCACAGTCAACCAGATGTTTAGACTGGATTGGGTATTTTTGCCCACCTATTGAGTTCTTCAGAAGGACCTGGAATAGATAGATGTTGTTGTTTAATAATATTAAATCTATCACTGCAGGATGGAACTGCATTTTGCAGTTGACTGATGACTATTTAAATGGTGTTCAAGTAATGTTCCAGATGTTTTGGAATGGCATCCAAGGCATCTATTAATATTGCTACTATCTTTACTTTCTTTTGCCACAGTTGTTGTTGTTCTATTTCCAGGATTATATATTTTGTAACTTTCTTCCAATTCTTTCCTTCTATGTCCACTATCCAGACTTTTTTTGTCTTTCTTAGTAACAATTGTCAGGTCTGGAGTGTTGTCTGGCAGATGCTTTGCCTGTTTGAATTCTCAGAGCACTTTAGCTTCTCCATTTTTTATTACTGTCTTTTTTGTGGTCCTACTAGTTCTTGCTTGCTGGCAAGTGGTACTTCTTGCAAATAATCCAATGCACCATTGTTGATACTTTATCATGCCATTGTTTGTGCAATATTATTATTATACAAAGCCATCTTTTCAAACCAACATCTTCTGTTTTTTATTTTGATATAATGTATAAAAAAGAAAAAAACCAAACAAAAAAGCCAAAGTAAAAACAAGTATGAAAGAAAACCAAACAAAAACTTTTTGTTACAATTTATATGTAAGAATAATAGCAATGTAACATTGTTACAGATTGTTACTGATAGTGAGTTACTATAATCATATTGATTTATATTTCCATTTTGTCTGATTAAATTCAGAGAGTAAACACATTTCTTCAGTCAAGATTTAGAGTGATCATTTCTAACCACCCAAATAATTGTTTTAGTTTTACCAAATACGGTGAGTCTATAGAACTTCTTCACAACTTGGTAACATTTCAGTATATATTTCAACATCTCATTAACAACTTTAAACCTTTACAAGAACTTAGTCTCATATCTATATATATAAAAAATTAAGCGCGTTTGTGTCTGGTAAGTAATCCCGGAAAGTACTGAACCGATTGGGTTCAGACTTTCCGGGATGGTCGGCATAC